>JAGPYM010000046.1:0-234206 GCA_020736575.1 Thelonectria olida
TATGAGGGTCAACCCTCCACATTCTGTTACACATGCCGGTTCATATCAACGAGCCTAAGCTCACTTGGGGTTGTAAGCTAATTTTCTCTGGACAGTCTGATCTCAAACTGCAAAATCCGGGGTGATTAGACGTTGTGTGCCCAGAACTTGGTGGGCTGATTAGAACCTGCCATTGGCCAGTTTTGACGCTATCATGAGGTTCAGAAGCCTTCCCCAGGCGGTGCGGGACGCGCACAAAGTTGACGTCGGGCCGATAAGAGAGACTCAGGCTACCCTAGGATCAGACTCCTCCTTGGGGTTGGGCAACGTGGAGAGATTGTGGAGAAGTGCCATTTTGGAAATCAGTATAAGAAACCCCGGATTCTGCGAGGTTTACCTTCTCATTCAATTATTTTAGTATACCGTCATCTTTGACGTATTTATTGCTTTCTGGTAACGACAGTGGTTTTGTTAATGCAACTGACGTTGCGGTAGATAGAGGATTGAAAATCCCAATGTCACTAATGAAGGACCGGGTACTGCTGCGCCCAAGAACCAAATGTGCTGAGATGGAGGATGGCAGGGAGAGCGGGAGAGCCCGCATTCTTCCCTTTCGACTAGGTGACAAGGTGAGGAGACAATGGCCGTTAGCTTTTACGTCGTCCATACCGCAAGTAGTTTCATGACATAAAGGTACCGCCATTCTTATCTGCCCAATTCGTATCGCATGACATAGGATCGAGCGACTCTAATCCTCGTAAAGGAAATTCCACAATGAATCTCAAATCTTAGCGGTTGTTTAATGATTGCCTTGCCCGATAGTATGGAAGATAATATATGACTGACTGTGCAGGTCGGCGCGGGGGAGAAACATAGTCCTGGCTCATAGAGATATCACCACTTTGCATTATAATCTATCTGGATCTTGAGAGAGATTAGACCAAGCAAGGAGATAAATGTGCAGTAATAATCTGCATATATTACTATAGTATAACTGTGAGCCCCATTGAGAAGCTTACTGTGATAAATGCAAGGCCAGGGTTTGGCCTGTATCGACCCATTGTGTGCCTAGATTATCGGCATCTTTGACATAATAGTAGGCTTACTTAACTAAAAATGCTCTTTTATAATCCCTTAGTTCCTCAGTTGACCTGTTGCTAGGATGTCAAGTTCAGTGCGGGACTCCTCGTTGCTCCAACCATCTATCTTGCTGCCGACAGAAGAGTACTTGCTGGAACGGAACGAAAAGTTGGCATTATGCCACGCGCCCTGGAAACAGATAGCGGGGTGCAGGACAGTGAGACACACGCAAGCAATAACAATCATGACACCCTCCATAACCATGAATAAGGCCTCGTCCTTGACAAAAAGCTCTCCATTGAAGCCACCCGACAGCTCAACGCATCGATACACGCTTCGAGCGAAGATGGTGACGGTGGCCACGACCAAACCGAGGAGGAAGGCGTTAAAGAGCTTGGAATTGACAAGGCGGAGGTGTTCTCGGTTCCAGAGAGTTCGTCCCTTATAGGCCCGGAAAGCAAAGTCGGTGCTGCAGATGGCAAATACTGTCAAAGAAACGACCTGGAATGCGAGACCAGCCAACATGATATTCTTGCCAAGGTCAGTAAGGTCGGCGGTATCAGCTGACGCTGCGATGCCTCCTCCAGCTCCTTGCAGGACCAGGCTGACGATGTCACACGTGCAGAAGAAGATGGTGTATGTGCGGGGCTTGAAGCGAGAGAGATGAGCGCCGTAGACAACGACGATTCTGGACAGGCAGAGATAGATGGCGGCGCTCAGGAAGGCGGGGGCAATGGTCAGGGTGATGAGGTACATGAGGAAGTTGTCGTCGTTGAAGGGAGAATTGTGAAGCATGACTCGCGCGACATAACCAATAATTTCAAGTACCTAGAGATGGTGTTAGTAATGGTCAAAGTTGCAATGAATGTGATACGTACCAAGCCAAGAACCATGGCTGCCATGTAACCCCATGTTTTGTGCCGGATACCCAGATAGAGCTGTCCAATCGTAAGAACGCCAAAGATGGCAGCATAGGATGCATTGCCGGGTAGAGTCGGAATATACAAGAAGCTTGCCAGTGTCAGATCGCAAGTCTCTAGTGTGCAGAGCTTGGGGTCTTCAAGAAGCGTGCGGTTACCGGTGCCGGTGCCGTTACCGAAGGAATGTGTGAGATTCGACATGGTGGTAAAATTTGATGATTGTCGATAGATGGGAACGCTACTGTGTGGATGGCTGTGCCTGTAATCGAGCAATGGAATCTCGTGACTGAAGAGTTGTAGCGATTGCCTGAACTGGTCTGTTGTCATTCTACTCTACCCATCCATGGAGAGTCTATAGTCTTTATACCGCAGATGCCCATCTCATCTTCATCCCCAGAAAGCACGGAGTACGTGTATCGTGGCAGTGCTGAACGCGCGCCTGATATCATTTATAAGACGCGTGGTAAGCCTCAACGGCCGGAGTAAATGTTAAGCATAAAAACTCCGACGGGAGTCTGCTGTCACACCCGGCAATCGCCCATTGATGCGGACTGAGATGGCAGTCTTTAGTGACATTGCCTGAGGTTCTCGCTAATCTGACATGGTGAGATGACAGATTACGCACCTACGGAGTACGGACACGGAGTAGCAAAAATCTCTGTCAACCACATATGCCGCCCACCAATCAGGTATTCACTACTCTGTGGCTCAGCCCCTGACGTTTCCGTGCTGACTCCCCATAACGCCCTGCGAATGCGTAATTTCACAGGGCTGTACGTAGCCTATAAACTCCGATCCAATTCTCCGATTATTCCGCGGAGTTTGACTGTTTTCCCTTCCTTGCTGTCTTTCGAGGTTGTTCCCACGGTAATGCTGTGGGAAGAAACCGTGATGTCATCATGTCAGCCTCATCATTCGATATCCGGGGGGCAGTTTGGCTGCTGTGAGGTCCGGACGTTTTAGAAGGAAGAGTATTTAAGGGCTTTTTATTCGCTATATGTAACGAAAAGCTCGAGGAGGCATCCATTTTCTGTTGTACGTGATCGAGGTTGATGGGGGTTGACCAGCGGGTTGGTGGCGGTCAGCGCAGCCCCGAAAGTCTGGATACTAAAACGTGACATGTAGACAATCGTTCATAGGATGTTTTCTTCCTGAAGCATTCACAAAGAGTTACCAATACAGTACGCTAATATCCGCTTCCTACTTTGTCTAATATCTCTCGGACTGTTATCTAGATGCACAGCGCGAGCGAGACCTAGTCTACAGCTAAGAGTTTACAGCTTCCAGATAACCGCTGAACTGATTGGCGATCGTAATTCCAAGCCCAACTATTGGTTCATGCAAGAAATCATGCCAAATCATGCCCGACTCGATTTGCTCCCCGAGATTCCGCTGCATCATGCTTGGTTTCAACCCCAGCATCTCCGCCATCAAACAAGCGATACAGCAGCTTCCACATCAAAATGACCACCGCGGCAGCAATGGCACACGAGGCGGCTATGATTAGCCCACGTCTGTATCGAGGAGCGTCTGATAATATTAGCCCATTGTTCTCCCCAAAGTTCTCTAGATAACTAGATGGGTAATACCTTGTGTACGAAACAACTGGTTTCCGGGGAAATTGGCAAGTTGAATGCTCATCACATAAGCAGCCAAGGCAACCGGACGCTTTTGATCTTCCATTTTGGCTGTTAACCACGCGGCACTGATGGCCTGGGCACATCCCATACCCATTTGAGTCCAGACAACGCCGCCTGCAAATAAGGAGAGTTAGTTTATGTCACCAGGTTCCGGCTGTAGGGGCCCATACCATAAAGAACCCATTTACCAACACCTGCAGGCGCGAGGGCCAGCCAAAGCAGACCAGCAGCAGCCCACACGTACCCAGCAGCAATGTGAAAGCCACGTTCTTGGAACTTATCACTGCTGAATGCAAGAGAGACAGACCATAGCAGGGCACATACGCTTCCCACAGAATTGAGACCATTTGCCTGCAAAGTTGTGAAGCCAAGAGACTTGATCATTGACGGCGCATATGTATTCATTGGTGCAATCATGACCATGGAGAGCAATGCGGCCACGAGGTGACCATACACTCTCCAGTCCATGAATGTTTCCAGTATGTGGGATGGCAAGACTGGCTGGCCGTAGCTGGACGCTTTCGTGGGGTCGTTGCGAATGACACGAGTGACGAGGATCGACGCTTCTCGCTGAGTGAAGAGAGAAAATGATCGGCCAAAGAACGTCTTCGGTTTAGCCGCACTATGGGGGAAGTACAAGTATGCGACAACACCAAGGAAACATGTCAAGGACCCTTCTAGGAACTGTTAGCAGTTGGACTGAGCTCAGGGAGCGGCCGTGACATACCGATAAGAAAAAGCCATTGCCATCCATGCAGTCCACCTCGTCCTCGAAGCGAGAGTAGGGCGATCGACAACGGTCCACCAAGTGCCCCCGCAATGCTGTTGGAAGCCCAGAAAATAGCATAGCGAAGCCCAAGTTCCTGATTTGTGTAATACTTGGCGATATAGAGAGCAAAGCCGGGAATATAGCCACCCTCTAGCGCACCGAGAAAGAAGCGAGCGGCGCAGAGTCCACTTGCATTCTTCACAAATACCTGAGACCACGTTACAATCCCCCAAAGGAACATTGTAATGGGAAGAAATCGCTCTGGTCCGATGTACTTGCTGATTATGTTGAAGGGCAACTCGGTGATGACGAAGCCAACGGTAAACAGTGTCTGCGCCAGGTTGATATCTGAATTTCTCACATTTATGTCGTCTCGAAGTGTGTCGGTAAGAGCGTTCCCAATGTTTGTGCGATCGAACTGTAGGAAACAGAAGCAAAGCATTATGAGCGGCAGGATGAGGAGATCAGCCTTGAGTATGGCCTTGCGAGTTTCGTTAAGAGACTTTTTAACTAGAGCTAGGGCTAGCTATTTTATTAATAAGCTTAAAATATATACTTATTTAATATATTATTATATTAATCTCCTTATTAAATAGTTTTATAAAAGGAAGAAATTATTTATATTTTTCTTATAATATATAACTTAAAATTAAGCTAATTGTATATATATAGTATAGTTAAGATTTAAAGTTAAAGCCTTATAAGTGGAGTTTTTTAAAATTAATTCTTTATATTAAAAGTACTAGTTAAAATTATATTATTTTATTAATATATATTTTAAAAGCATTTTAAAGTAATTTTCTATTTTATATATAGTAATATAATAGGAAATTTCCATTTTAATAAATTATATTTTTAACTTAAATAATTAATATTATAAAATAGGGAAGTTAATTAGTTTTATTAATTATGTTAATAATTTTAATATAATATTACTTAAGTGTACTATTATATTAAAATATCTAAGTATTATTTTTATTCTACTAGATTTAGAAGGGAAAGTAATAATACTAGTAATATAAGCTATAATAGAGAATTAAAATAATAGTAAGGAATTAATAGTACTACTTTTTAATTTATAAAAAGATAAGATTACTATTATAAATAAGGTAGTAAAAGCTGCTATAAGAAATTCTATAAATAGTAAGAAAGTAATAGTATTACTTCTTAACTAGTAAGAAGATAAGATTACTACTATAAACAAGGTAGTAAAAGCTATAGTAGGAAATTATTAGAATAGCAAGAAGGTAATAGTATTACTTTTTAACTAGTAAGGAAATAAGATTACTATTATAAATGAGGTAGTAAAGGCAGCAGCAGGAAATAAATATAATAGTAAGAAAGTAATAGTACTACTTTTTAACTGGTAAGGAAATAAAATTACTATTATAAAGGAGGTAGTAAAAGCTATAGTAATATATAGTTAGAATAGGGTTTTAAACCTCTTATTATAAAATAGTCTTATTTTTATTTAAAATAAATAGTATTATATTATAAAGTTTTATAATATAATAAAAATAAAAGATATTTTCTATATTAAATAGCTCTTTTATATAAAGACTAATTTAAATATAAAAAATATTAAAAGGTAAATATTTTTATAAATTATAATAGAGAGTAAATATAAGGTTATTATTTAAGTTTTAATATAAAAAATAAATATAAGTATTAACTTAAATTTAATTATTAAAAGACTGCTTTTATTTTAACTATTAAGTAAGGGTAATAAATAAGTAATAATTATTCTAATAAATACTAGTATAAATTTGCATTGTATAAATAAAAATAGAAATATAATAATTATAATAATAAGATAAAATAAATATAAAAGAGTTATTAAAATATTTAAATAGTTAAAAGAGTTAGTTTAAATTTAATATTAAAATAATAATAATAGTTATAATAAGATTTTAAAATACTTAGGCCTTAGGGTTACTTTACTAGATTTATAATTAAGTATTTTAAAATTTTACCCTTAGGTAATTAAAGCTAGATGTAAAATACTAATAATATTTAATACTTATAAAATAATAAATAGTTAATATTATACTCTTTTAAAACTTAAAATTAAGTTACTATTGCTTATAAAGCATACTAGTTCCTCCTAGGGTAATAATAAATATTTTTTAAAAACTATACTACCCCTTATTTATTAAAGTGCCTTCCACTTAATAATAGTATATTAAGTTTAAAATAATAAGCTTATATAATAGCCAGCTGGGGAGGTCTTTAGTAGTTTCTTAGTCAAGTGCTTATAATATATTTTTAGTTAAGTGTAATAGTAATATATAGCTGTAAAACCCCGGGGGGGGTTTGGAAATAGTCAAGTTTTAGCTCCTTTTTAGCATGTTAGGAGGGATTGTCTAGTAGTCAGTTTTAGGACCAAGTTTGCTAACTTCTAGCCACTTGATTATAATTGCTAATTTAAGGGCCTTATAAGTTAACTATTTTTAAATATTAAAGGACTTATTTAGTAAGCGTTCTTAAAATAAAGTATTAAGCTAAATGCTAAGGGGTAAAAAAGGGGCTACTAGATCTATTAGTTAGTATTATAGCTTATTAAAATATATTACTTATTAAAATATATTATAAACTTTATATAAAAGCAATTATAGTTAATAATTTATTATAACTATTAATTTAATAAAATATTAAACTATTTTATAAATTATAATTGCTAATAATTTTATATTATTAGTTTTAATATATTTTTATAATTAGTTTTATTTAATATCTTTTTTTATTTTAAATAGTTAGAAAGAAATATTAATTTTAATAAGTTTCTAGTTTAAGAGAAAAATATATTTACTTAAAAATTATTAGTATATAAAATTATAAATTATTTTTTAATTATTTAAAAGTTTTTATATAAAGCAAACAAATATTAATTTTTAAGTTAAAGTTTTTATATTTATTAATAGCTAATATTTATAAATATTATATTAAAATAAAAGTAGTTTAAAATTATAAAAGGCTTTATATTTATTTTCTATTAAATAGATTTATAACTTATATATATATTAACTTTTAGAAAATTCAATTTAAAACTTTATATATATAAGGATTTATTTTAAAAAAATATTAAATTAGGGGCTATAAGTTTTATTTATATAATATATTAACTTTTAAAAATAGTAATTTCTAGTTAAAATAGTAATCTGCCTTACTAGACTTAAAAAGAATTAAATTTAAAACCTTATATATATAAAAAATCCTTTAAAAAGCTATTAAATTAAGGGCTATAAATTCTATTTATATAATATTTAAACTTTTAATTTTTAAAAGTTTTAATTAAAATAATAATCTGCTTTTATTAATATTATTTTCTATTTAAGTCTTTTAATTAGGCTAATTTAAAAAATTTATATAATTTATTTAAAAAATACTATATATAAAAATAATAATAAATTTATTATTTAAAAGTTAAATTATAAATATAATATTAAGTTATTTACCTAATTTAAAAGAAAATTTTATAAAATTTACTTTATAATTAAAAGTATATTTTTACTTTAATTATTTTAAAATTATATTTTTAATATAATTTATAAGTTATTTTTTATATATTTTATTTTTATAATTTTAAATTTATTAATATAATTTCTAATAAGCTTTATATTTAAATTACTTTTATTTTATTTTAATTTCTTTTTTATACTAATAGTTAAATTAGCAATTATTTAATATAATAATAATATATAATAATACTAATTTATTTTATTATTAATATAATTAAACTTTTTTTAAGAAAAAATAAAAAAATATAATAAATAGCTTAAAGCTTATAATAATAGTAATTATATAATATTTTAAGCCTTTTAAACTATTTTATAAAACTTATAATATAATATAATTAAATTAAATCTAAAAAAGAAATTTTAAAAATAAATAAAATAATTTTTCCCTTTTTAATATCTATTTAAATTTTTTATATCCTTATCTCTATTTAAAAAAGTAGGGGTAACTGCTCACCCTATTTAAGCACTATTTAATTACTATTTAATTACTTAAGCACTACTTAGGCACAACTTCAGTTAAAGCGGTAACAGCTCCAGCTCACGCACGATAAAGGAAACTTTCAATATCGAGATTCGTATTTTACAATTGACTGTTTCTCAAGATCGATAAGACCGCAACATTGGGAAAATTATCGCCGCACTCAAAAGTGATTGTCTGTCCCTTCTTCATGAACATAATCCCTCCCTCCTCCAGTCTGGATTTCTCACTGCCCTGTACCTTAGCGTCGATAGTTCCTTGGGTCACGAAGAGGACTCATCAACTGGCCACATCAAAGTGTCTTTGCCTTTCTCTCGCAGCATACCAGCAGCAATTCTTCAGTCATCTGAGCGATAGATGATTGACTTGGATCCATCGTACATGGGGAATGGCTCTGGTGGGAAAGAATCCCACTGCCCATGAGGGACAGCTCCCGGGTCGGATGTACCAGTGTGGTTTCCCTACGAGGCGGGTATTGCTAACCTGAGAACGGAGAAGAGAAAAAGGAAAAAGGTCCTTTATAGTTGATTTTAATTCTGTTCTGTTTGGGAAAGGAAAGGTGTGCAAGCGGTATCTTTCCATATGGCTCGAAACACAAGGAAAGGGTCATCCAGCAGCCTCGCTTACTGTCCCAAAGCGGTAACTGACGCCACCTATCTACCTGTGCTAAATGAATACTCGGCGAGATGACCATCGTCCCCGTCGCTTAGACACCCAAAATGGAAGCTACGTGGTTTTATTCAGGACCCCCAGACGTAGGTGCCAGTAGAGAGGTTCCGACTGGGGGTTAAGACCGAAGACTGACACTCACTTATTTTAAATAGGAATTCACACCCAGCAGTAATTCTTTTAGGTGTTCACTCACATCAATATTTCCTTCACAGCCAATTGCCGCAACCGTTTTCTCTAGTATGCTGCATCGTCTCCTCCAGGATCCCGGCCTACCTGCCAGCAACCCGACGACTTCATATTGGCAGACACCACTGAACAAGGATGTCGCAAACATCCAGTCGCCGAAGCTCCCTGAAACGAGGGATATCGTCATCCTAGGTTCTGGTATCACTGGTCTCAGTGTCTCCTGGTGGCTTCTCAAGGATTCCCAATCGGCCACAATTTCAGTCTTGGACGCTCGTGAGATCTGCTCGGGCGCTACGGGAAGGAATGGCGGTCGCATTAATTGTACAGCAATACAGGATTACGACAAGTATCGGAAGCGCTATGGGCACGATGACGCCGTTCAGATTGTGAGATTCGAGCTTGCCCACCTGGACGCCATTCATGACTTTGTTCGAGAAGCAGGTCTGGAGATTGCCGAAAAGTCGGAGGTGAGGCACGTTGATGCGATAGCTGCCATCTTTGATGAGAAAAAGCTTTCCGAGATGGAGGCAATGCTTGAGAATTTCGAGTCGGCATTTCCTGACCTGAGAGGCCGATGGAGGATTGCTGGGCGTGAGGAGGTCGTTCAGGTGAGCATCGCCAGCCTCTTCCATTTTGCCCGTCTTTTGAGCGATGCTGACGAATTCGTGGGACAGACATACAACATCAAGAACGCGAAAGGAGCTTTGATAGGTCGGGCAGGAGCAGCTTGGCCGTATCGTATGGTGACGGGGGTATTTGCGCAGCTGCTAGCTGAGAATGCCAACAGATTCTCAGTGGAGGCCAACACTCCCGCCTTGTCTGTTACGAAGACGGAAGATGGTACATACCCATACATTGTCGCGACGCCCCGTGGAATCATCAAGGCCAAACACGTTGTGCATTGTACCGAGGGACATGCTGCGCATCTCCTCCCTCGCCTCAGAGGTATCCTTGTCCCACGGAGAGGCCAGATGACGGTGCAGAACCCCGCAAGTGGCTTCCCGCAAGCAAGCGATCGGTCCTGGAGCTTTCTGACAGGCGATTTGCTTGACTATGCGACGCAAAACCCTCGAACCGGCCACATCTTCATCGGCGGCGGCGAGACGGCTGGAAAGGGACCAGTGCTAGGAATCCCATCAGATGCCGAACACGACTTTCTTGCACTCAGCCACCTCGGCGGGATACTCCCCGCCGCCTTTGGTGACGAGCACTGGGGAAGCGAGGTTGCCAACAAACCGCGAGTGGTGGCGTCCTGGACGGGTATCCTGTGTAATTCTCTGGACCAGACGCCCCTGGTTGGCATGCTCCCCCAGGACCTCCTCGATCGTCCGGCGGGCCAACAGACGTCAGCTGAATGGATATCAGCTGGCTACGGGGGCTACGGGATGGTGAACGCGTTTCTGAGTGGCAAGGCTTTGGCAAAGATGATTGGCGGCGACGATGTGAGCTCGTGGTTACCAAGGACTTTTTTCCTCACCCCACAAAGAGTTGAGAAGTTACAAAGATGCCTGAAGCGAGCCACAAACTCGGAGCGAGAGCATCTCAAGTCGCTGCTTTGAGCGAGTCTAGAAGCATGACATGGACTGGACTGCTTATTGCTAGAACGTGCCAGGCAGAGATGCGAGTTTTTGATCTCAAGCCTCCTCTATCTCCATTAATCATTTGCAATTGAAATAGAATAGGTGTGCCGTGAAAAAGGGGCGTGGTGTGTTTGCCATCAGAGTGACTTTTGGGACACCTTCGCCTGAGACTTCCAAATACGGGTTGCTTGATATGCGTCAGTACGTGGTATTGCAGCATCCCATGCTACTGCAAATTGTCATAGACTCAATGCTCATCGACATGCATCTAGGTAGTTATTAGGCAGCAGGGAAACCTGCCCCCCGGCTACTGGTATCTCGCAGGTCGATTGTAAACCCCCGCTTCTCGGCAAGCGTCCCAAGTAGGAAGTTTCGTTTCCGGTCAGCCTAAGACGAGCTGTCTGCATCTCCGTCACTCCAGCACCAGTCTACTTGTGCAGATGATGTTGCATTCGCCACCAATTCTCTTGAAGGCCATGGGAATATCTGATCTCTTTGGTGATACTATGTTACTGCAGCATAAAACTAAACCTAGCGACTCTTCTCCAGCAGTCTTTGGTAATATCTATCAACTGTCATGAGCTCCAAGTCCTGTCCCGTCTTCCCTCGAGCTTCCGCTCCCAATCGTTTAAGTGGTATGGAATCTCTCAGATGTGCGGGCTCCCCATTGAGATAGTTACCCTTGACCCAGTGGCAATAGTCATGCAATCCGTTGACTTCTTTCGTCTTCCCGGGCGTAGACGCCGTCATGCGCCCCGTAAGAGGCACATATCTCGCCTTTTCGATCCCAGACCATTTGTTGTAGGCGTCTGGTAACGCTTGAAAGCTTTGAGGATCCGAGAGCAGCCAGTAGGTGCCACCGTTGTACCTGGCAGGATCGAGGAACACGGCGTGCACCTGATCGCCGTAATCATCCCTGACGGCTGTCCACGGAACAATTTCCGGGTCATTTCCCATGGGAAAGACTTTAAGCGTAAGATTGCCCTCGTCATCGGGGAAGGTATGAAAACCTCCAAAGGCGACTCGATAAAGCTCTTTTTCAAAGTTTTCGAGGGCCCAACCAGCGTTCACTCGTGTAGCTGTCTCGAACCCGGCCTTCTTGGCATAATTGAAGATGAAGTGTTTGGTATCGAAGGACAGAATAGGGACCTCCCCGTTTGTGACCCGAGAGGCCTCTGGCAGACCAGCATAGACAAAGTGCTTCACGCCAGCCTTCTTCGCGGCGTCGATGATGGTTGTGCCCATCTCCGACTCGGGCGGTCCAATGCCGGCCTTGAAATTCGGGTCGTCTGAGTCGGTGTTGACGTAAAGACCCCAAGCGCCCTTGAAAGCATTGCCAAGTTCCTCCGACTCCCACGAGTCTGCCTTGACAACTTCAATACCTGCTGCTGATTTCTTCTGCGCCTTTTCCGTAGTAGGGTCTCGGGTAGTAACCCTGACATGGAATGCAGGATTGTCGTTTAACGAGAGAGCAACAGAGCCCCCGTATTCGCCGGTGCCGCCGATCACCACCACAGTCTTTTTGCCAGAGTGTTGGGAGGTCATTGTGAAGTCAGTAAATCAGGCGAAGAACTCTCAATGGATCACGGATCTATGATTTCTAACCCTCATGATATGGAAGCAGGACCAAGTTTCTTATAGACCGGGTTGCGGCGGCGCTGGGCAGCGGAGGGTGTGCACTTGGCGTGATTCGCACTGGTTTCATATCTGGACAGGCGTACAACTCGGACAAATGCCCAAAGCAGTAAGTACCTAAACTTGTTGAGCGCCGAGACTAGATAGATACATGCATAGTGTACCCGCTTGAACCCCGCAACTTGAGTACCGCGATTTCGTTGGCATGCGCACAGAGTATCTCGAAGCAACAGACGGAACGCCCTGGTGTCTACCTGGGCCATTTCTCGTCATGTCCACTCCGTGATGGTGTGAGTGTCGTTTCTCACTCCCAACGCATGTTCACTTGGCTATTCACCCGGCTGCTGCTGGTATGAACATGCCAGGAACATGACCTTCTGGACACATTGAGCACGCCTACCACACAATATGTAATGAGCAAGCAAGTCCAATGCAGATATTGGTTAGCTTGTCTGTCAAGAAGCTTATAGAATAAGATTATTCCATTTTGTATGGCCGAACTCTACTTGACCTCTATAAGCATACCAGGTCAGTTCACGTGAAGGGCCAACGTCGAGACAATTATCTACCCACGACCTGGTTCTGTGGAGACGAGGAGGCACACGTAAAAGTGTGTTTTTATATTCAACTTTCTTTATCAAGCTTCGTCGAGGAATCAACAGTCGTTCTGGGATAGCTACACATATAAGTCGAGGTTGCAGATAAATGCAATATGAAGCATTGCGTCAAGAGGCGACACAGCGTCTCCCCATGGCATGGGCTTCTACAAAGCCGCTCGGGAGGGTTGTTTTGCGTCGGCGATGATGAGTTCGGCAGCGCGCTCGCCGATACACAAGACTGTGACCATCGGGTTGATCGAAGTCATGCAAGGGAATACACTTGCATCTGCGACACGCAACTGCTTGGTCCCGCGGACCTTGAGGGTCGAATCCACCACGGCCATTGGGTCGTTTTGCAAATCACCCATCTTGGCGGTCCCGCAAGGGTGATAGACCGTGTTGGACACGCTGCGCCCATAAACACAGAGCTGTTCATCCGTGGTTATCGAGGGGCCGGGAGCTATCTCACGCTTCAGATACTCTTTAAAAGGCTCTGCTTGCGCCATCTTGCGGGCCATCTTCAACATCCAAAGGTTCGTCTCCTTGTCATAACCCTCTTCATCGCTGAAGTAGCGCTGGTCGAGTGCCGGCTTTTCCTTCGGGTCGGCGGACTTTAGGTAAATTCGACCAACAGAGGCGGGCCGCGGGTTATAAGGGATGACGCAAAATGCATCCTTTGGTGTTTCGTAACCCAAAGGTTTCGTATAAAAGTCAAAAGGGACCGTGAACATGTGGAACATTGTATCCATAGTGTGGCCGTCGTTGCCCCTCGAGTTGAAGGCCTCACGTCTGAGTACCATAGAAGCCTCGGCGCCCATGACTGTTTGGGCTTCGGGCACCTCATCGTTGAGCTCCCACATGTACATGGTCTCGACATGATCCTGGAGGTTCTCCCCGACGCCAGGAATATCATTCTTCACTGGGATGCTCAGGCTTTCCAACTGCTTGCGAGGACCTAGACCGGATAGGAGCATCAGACGAGGTGTGTCGACGGCTCCAGCGCAGAGAATGACTTCGGAAGCTGCGTGGATACTGAAAGTCTTGCCGTTGCTGTCAGTACCCCTCACGCCAACAGCTGTGAGATCCTTGAATAGAATTTTGGAGACCCAGGCCTTCTGTAGGATGGTCAAGTTTGGACGCTTTTCCTCCCCCCGGAGAATGGGATGGATGTACGCAACGCTTGCGCTGCTTCGAAACCTGTTTTCTGGCGTGTACGAAACACTATTGAATCCAGTTCCTTGGGTGAGGTTTCCTCGGCGAATAATCTCCTTATTGAAGTCCTCGATGATGGGAACGTTGAAAACCTTGGAACATGTTTGGACCCAGTCCTTGACGATTTGGCTCCGATGTCGTTCCTCGACGGGCAAGATATTGTTGCGAAGTTTCTTGTAAAGTCGAATCATTTCGTCATGCGTCCAGCCTTGGGCGCCCATGGACTGCCATTTCTCGAGGTCAAGGGCGAGAGGGATAAACGATATACCGCCGTTGTGGCTGGAGCATCCGCCCAGCATCTTTGCCCTTGAGTGGATAATGTCGCTGTTCCCTGGTTAAGAGGTTAGTATTCAAACCCGAGGTACAATTAGTGCAGAAGGGGCGTCTCACCGAATGGCTGCGGGACTGAACGGTATCCGTAATCGTAATCCTCAGAACCCCAGAGATCGACAGAGCCCATGAGGGAGAGGATGTTTTCATTCTCAAAATCACTCGCGCCTCCTTCGATTAGGAGGATGCTGGCCGATGGAAGGTTTTCCGCCAGTCTGCTGGCGATGATGCAGCCAGCAGTGCCACCGCCTACAACGACATAGTCAAAACGGGTGTTGTCTCGGACTTCGTCAACGATCGTCATGGTGTGGTGGTGGGCGGGGAATGTAACAATTCGCAAGAAAAGTGATTGTGGCTTGATGAGCAACTATCACAACGAGTTCAGACATTATATACTATGTATCACTTGTCAAATTTGCCCAGTTTCCTTTTCGAGCAGTGGAACGAGTCACCGAGTGCCTGGGGCGGGCTATGCAGGGGCGGCTTCGTACGGGAGTCATCCATATGCATTATGGCCACGGAGTCATGTTCCGACCCTGGCCTCGGAGGACCAGCTAAAATAGCCTGCCAGTCTTTACAGGTCAACGCGCGGCAACGTCGCTCCTTGGCCAAAAGCGGCAAGTCGAACTGCTATCGAACACTTCCAAACACATGATGATACTTCAAACAAGCCGGAGCCATGTTTACCTGACCGTATCGAAGCCAACCCGGAGCTCAAGAAAAACAAAGGTTCCAGCCTTTAGTAGTACACAAATCTATCCATGATACATTTACACCGCAGTCGTGTAGATCCCACAGCTCTTCCAGCAGCTCAATCGCCCACATGTTGACCATGACCCGGCTGCTCGAGTACAAGCCCTTGAACCTTGCCTTGACATTATTGCGCAGTTCTTCGTCCGTCGACATTAACTCCGCCCCGGCGCTTAACAAGGGTAAGGATTGAAAGTTTGCGCAAGGCTCGCTAAGAGGAGTCTTCAGCATCATACATATACTTTCCAACACCAGAGACCTGACCGCGCACTCGGTCTCTGCTGTATCGCCTGGCTGCGTCTCCTCGCTGCTGGTTTTGCAGGCCGAAGCCACAGGCGTTTCACATGTTCGATAAAGCATTAGTATTCCGTGGTTCCTGTACGCAAGGCTCAAGTTCACCAAATGCTTGTCGTGATGGCCAGGTTGCCACGCAAGGAGACGATCCCTCAAATCTTGCTCAAGTCCAGGAAGTGTTGTCTCGTTCTCGAGAACCCATCGACAGTGCCTTCCAACTGTGGCCACCAGAGCATAGAGCTCGGAAGAGAAGCCAATCATTGGATGAAAGCAGTCGTCCGAATGAAGCACAGCGACAATATCGTCTGCTTCAGAACGTGACGCGCCCTCGGTGGTGTCGAGGAACGAGGAGCTCATATCCCAGTACAGATACCATCCGAGGAGGAACTTGGCAAGAGAGTCCTCTCGCATCCTTTTGTGCGAGAGCATGTGCTTGATCAACGCCCGAGCCCCATCCAGGTGTTCCTTTCCGTAGGCGTTTGGCCGAAGCTCAATCCACGGTGACGATACCCCCAGGACGAAGACGGTGAGCATGGAAGAGATTGACATTTGGCCTGGATCTTGCACTTCTTCTCGTAATAGCTTGAGTGCGAGGCCCCGCTCTTCTAGGCAAGTTCTAAGGCTTTCGCTACTGAAGAACGTTTCGTGACCAGCACTCACGCTTTGTACTGCGTGGAGGAGGGAAGGGCATGCAGCGAGATATTGTAGCAAAGGGAGTGATAGCGGGTTGTTATTTCGATCGAGGGCCATCATGTGACTGGTTTGCTCAATCCAAAACTGAACAAGGCGCTTGTTTGGCGTAGCATGGCCAGTCCACGAGTCCAAAACGACAGAATGTGATAACCACGGCATTTCCGTGTGCCATTGGACAGGTCTCGTAGCACTGCGACAGATGGAACCACGCCGCTGACATCGAAGGCAGACAGGATACGTCTCATCGCACTTGACTCGGCGGGTTCGACATTCTTTGCATCCGGACCGACTTTTTGTGCGGCGCGGTTTTGCCTTGTCGGCGTCGCCTGCTGGGGGGTGAGGGATGGGTATACCTGCAGCAGAAGCCTCGGTGTCAAGTGACTTCTGGTATTTGCTGCCACCTACGAACCGGACCCGATACGATATCTTCATCGTTGCGTGATGGAATGAGATTGAGTATGAAGGATGAAATTGCCCTGTTGACTTGGTGTGGCAAAGAAAATGTCCAATGGTTTGGAAATTCGGAAATGGCGAGGCGAAATGGATAATGAGCAAGGAAGAGGCGTTGCACCTGTGACTCTCAACCTCTCCACGAAGGCCCAGGGTTCCCCGCACTTTAGCTCCAAGGCAGTCTAAGAGATAAGGGGACCCAGTGGCAAGGCACTAAGTCCTCGCCCTAGGCGAGAGGAAACCTTGGGTCCGGACGAAGTTTGGTTGGGTTGTCACCTCGGCGAGTCCCGTGGTCCTTAGTTAGGCTACTCAGGTACATAGATAGGCAAGCTAATGGAAAAACCAAGGCAAAGAAAAGTCACCACGATGGTGACATGCCGATTAGTACACTACACGGTATGTCTCTTCACCACCAAAAGACAACGGACACGGTAGATAAAACGATGAACAAAGTATCATCACAGCTGCATTAGATATCTAGTTGTGTATCGTGTAAACCACTGTTATAAGGATACACCCAATCTCAAATTTTGGACGATGCTGGAATCTCTGAGAGGAAATCATTCACTAGCTCAATAACAGCGCGAGTCTGGCCAAAGCTGTAGACATAGCCACCAGCAATTTGGCCATAGACATGGATGACGCGCTGGCCATCCAGTACCTCCTTTTCGAGCCTGAGACCCCCTACCTTCCGATCCAGAACAGGGTAGACGCCGACATGGTCGTAGAGAATTGGCCAGTCTTTCGGATTAGGCGATGGGAACACATCGGGCTGGTTGAGATGGGCGTTGCGGCAGATCTAGCAGTGCCCAGTTAGCAAGCTATCGCATACAGTTTTGAATGCAACCCAGATGCTTCCTTACATGATCACGTTGCTCCGGCTTGATGACAAGGTCGGTGTCCAGGTCACGACAACCATCCGCGGTGAGAGCGCCAGGGTCCAGCACACCTCCAACATAAACGGTTCCATCCATGCGAGCAAATGCCGTCGAGTAGTAATTGTTTGGTCCGCGGCGAATAAAGAGTCGGTTGTAGGTGTTATTCTTGATAACGACGGTTTGCATGCGCATCGGTATGAGATGCTTCTCTCGTACGTCGGTCAGAGTTTGAACACCAAATCCGGATGCGTTGATTAGAATGTCATGACCGTAACCCTTGAGCTCTCCAAGGGATTGCACCTTTATGCGGACGAACTTGATGCCACGATCCTTCAGCCTACTGTACAGCCATGATAGGAAAATCTGCGGGCTGATGACGACGGTTTTGTAAGTCATACCGAACCGAGCTCCCGCGGGAAGTTCATGGTCTTCGAGGAAGCGAAAATCCGGTAGCTTTCCAGCGTACCATACATCTTCCTTCGCACCGAGGTCCATGATTTCCTTCATCTCAATGCGGCGCGCACCGGATTCGGGGTTCGAGTGAGCCAGCTTCCACAAACCGGCAAAGCCTTCCAGCTGCATCTTCTGCTCATGAGGCAGCGAGTTGTGAACGCCGACCCAGCAAGCACCTGCATAGGGACTTGCCCATTCCTTGGTGTCATAGTCACCTGGCATGTGCTCGGCAACAATGGTTATCTCATAGTTGCGCGGCAGCTGGGCGGCGGCCATCATGCCGGAAATACTAGGGACTGGTGTCAGCAAGCAGTTGAGCCACGGCTGAGCCATTTGCCTATCCAACGTACCCGCATCCTAAGATGGTAATCTTTGTGACCATTTTCAAGTTTGAAAGCCTACCCGACGACACGAGCAAGACGATTGACTCTGGGTCCAAGTTGGGAAGAAGAAGGTCGTGAAGACTTACGGCGAGGCCTATTTGTTAACGAACTGAAATCTCAAGCTACCTATTTATGTTGAGCAAGCCCACGATAGCAATGCATTCTTCCAAATTATTATCCATCGCCCATATACTGTACCGAATGTGCAGGGTAGGAGATCGGCGGCTGAGTGAAACTAGTCCCAGTTTGGCAGTATGTGAGTTTCCTATCTGGGTCACTTCGCGAGATAAGCTAATTACGGACAGCACTAACCATCTTTGGATCTGCCAGTCCACACCGCCCACACTTGTCTTGGGCCTCTCGGCAGGGCGCCGTGTTTCGCGTTGCAAACAGATTGGGAAATCCTCACCACGAGATAACATGGGAAATTGGAAGAGAGCATGCCGTTGAGCTGGGCCCTTGTTTCGTAATTGCTACTGGTAGTAGCACATTGCCAACATGACCATCAGTATAATAACTAGTCCGTGAGCGCCACCGCGAGGTACGCTTCACCTTTTGTTTGGCAGTGACTTCTTCATTCCAAGCACACAGTCCTTGCTTCAACAAGCCATAATAGTTATGGACATCAAACACTCTCGGCCTGTTGAAATGCATCAGACCGACTCTACTGAGGTTCAGTATGCTCACGCCGCGACTTCCAACACCGCAGGCCATGGCTCCCGACAACGTCATGAACGACCTTTCTCAACCCTCAGTGCGCTCGGCATCGGCTTCTCAACTCGAATATTGGCATCATGCAACAAGTCCCTATATCTATAGCGTCTGGGGGATCCCCGTTGTTCTTCTGGGGTGTCCTTTTGATCGCCATTATTACCATGTGCATTGTCATCACCCTCGGCGAACTCGTTTCCATCTGGCCGCATACCGGTGCCCAATACTTTTAGGTGGCTCAGTTATCTCCAGAGAGACCTCGAAGATTCCTCTCATACATGACCGCTATTGTGTCTTAGAGCTCGGCCATCTGCATCGGTGCCTCATGCGCCCTCGGCTCGGCCAATCAACTCTTCTCCATGGTCTAACTCTAATCCCAACGTGGAAGCATCGCCATGGGTCCTTTTCTTGATCTTTCAGGCACTCAACATATTCATGTTCGGCTTCAACTGCTTCGAGTTTATCCTTCCAGTCCTTGGCAAAGTATTCCTCGCCTTCTCCGTCTCCCTCATGTTGGTTGTCTTCATCACCCTATTCGCCGCGGGAAAGGCGCTACAGTCTGCAGCAAACGTCCTCATCAACTATACGACTAGCAGCGGTTGGCCCGACACCGTTGCTTTCTTTATCGTCATCAATAGCATGAACTGGTGTTTCTCCTGCCTTAATGCTTCGACACATCTGGTAGAAGAAATCCC
The DNA here is from genome assembly GCA_020736575.1 of Thelonectria olida. Taxonomy (NCBI): domain Eukaryota; kingdom Fungi; phylum Ascomycota; class Sordariomycetes; order Hypocreales; family Nectriaceae; genus Thelonectria; species Thelonectria olida. The sequence goes on from JAGPYM010000046.1 coordinate 19,906, forward strand.
TAAACTCCGGAAGAACATCCCAAAGGCCCTCGTCTGGACAGTCATCGTCGGCCTCTTCACCAGTATCATGATGATTCTAGCCATCTTCTTCAACGTTGTTGACGTGGAACGTAATAACACCATCATGCTCATTTTCTATTCTACCTTGAACGAGAATAAAGCCGGGCCCTCGCCGTACGTGCACTGATTTTTATTTGCGCTTATAGTTCCCTTTTGGGAATTCACACATGGCAATCACGTATTGCTTGGGCTCTTCGTCGAGATAAAGGCCTCCTATTCCACTCATATCTTAGCTGTATTGCACCATTACCTTACGGTACGCCTATCTGGGCTCATTTGTGGTCATCCGTCTGGGTTTCTATTTGTGGATGCCTGTATCTTGCCTCATAGCTGGCTTCCAGCTCATTCATTGCTGGAGGCCTCATCCTACAGTACGTTACATACTCGCTACCCATTATTATTCTACTTATGCGCGGACGGAATAACATCCCTCACGGACCCTTTTGGTTTCCCAGACTTGGGCTTGTTTCAAATATCGTAACTCTTATTTGGTCATTTGTCACTCTGATTTTCTATTGTTTACCTTATTACAAACAGGTCAAGGTTGACGAGATGAACTTTGTCTCAGCCGTATTAGGGTAGTCTTGATCTATGCTGTGCTTTACTGGTTTCTGTATGGTAACAAGCACTAACCGCTCCCAGAAGATCTTGGCATGTACGATCCGGATCAGGATAATGTTGCGCTGGAAGGAAGGGAGCCTGAAAAGGTCTGAACTCTTGAGATCGTGTAAATACTTGCATACGAAACTGCTCTCAGACTGTTTCTGTTCTATTGAAATTTTATGCTTCTCCTGCTACTGGCCGAACACGACCTTTGGTGAGTTTCCACATATCTCTACTAGCAACTTGGAGCAGCGAGGACTAAACCTCTATGGATGCAGTGAATCGTTCACGACTTCAACCGAATAACGAAACTCAATGACTATAGTATCAGCGGCAAGGGCTTGTGATTGATTCACTGGGATGTTACTTGACAGCTATAACATGCCCATCCAAGTGAAGTCCACCTCTCCCCTACCGTTACGTTCTCAAGTGCGGCAATGGTTTCAGGGGCCCGAAGAAGGAAGACTCTCAATACGGCGTGAATAACGGCTCTCTCAGAATGACAAGCTGTCGTGGATTTCGTGACTATGCGAGCATCACGACTCCTGATGATCGAGGCCGCGGTCATTACTCGCTCTATCGAGATGATTTCTTCAGTTGTCTTCATTCATCGATACGATGGAACTTGAGCTCCAGCCGGTGGCCTTCCGGGCCCGCCAAGTATGCGTCCTCCAACTCCATGCTGCCGTGATCATGGATTGTTGTCGTAAAGTTTGTAAAGATGGTCCCAACTACGTTTTTCATGGCTGCGCGAGTGTTAGGGCTGCGGAAAACAAAGCACAGAGCATCGTACTCACAAAAGTAGGCAAAGTTACTCCCGATACACATACGGCCACCGCTCCCAAAAGCCCAAAACCATCTTCGCATATGGCTTAGCTGTTCAGGTGACGATTCTATCCAACGCTCCGGCTTCCATTGGTCGGGCTCGGGGAATATCTCAGGCGTTCGGTGAAGCGAGTAGGCGTAACACTGAACCGTAGTGCCTGCGGGGATGTTGTCATAGCCACCCAGCGAACACGGCTTGGGCACACGACGAGGCTGGCCGCCAGGTACCGATGGATAAAGGCGAAGAGACTCCATGATGACAGCTTCAAGAAGCGGAAGATCGTCCACCGTCTTGGGAGCTGGTAGCGTCCACTCCCCGTCAGCTGGTGGAGGGAAATGCAGGGGAGGATCAAGGGTCAGAAGTTCTTGGCGGAGTTTGGCCTGCAACTCTGGCCGTTTTGAGAGCTCAAATAAGCAGAACGCCAAGGTATTGCCACTGGTCTCGTGAGCCGCCGAGTTGTGCGCAAACATATCGCTAGCAATGTCTAATCGCTGAGGATATTGACCTGGTTTGGCGTGGGGGTCGCTCATGGCCTTGAGGGCGAGCGACATGACGACGGGTTTGTCCTCATCACACAATTTCTCTTCGCCTTGGGCAATGAGAGATTGCGCCTTGTCGCACTTCTCTAGGTTCCATTGCTCAATGTCATGGAACCCACTGTCCACCTTTCGCGGAATCATGCCAATCATCTTGAACCAGTTGTTGAGTCGAGGGAATTCGTATTGCCAGAAGGTGTACGGGGCAGCCGCGAAGAAGCCATCCAAGTACAGCCGTCTCTCTTTTTCATCTCCAATCAGATTGCTGCTGAGGGTACTTCCAAATTGCCAGGTAACAAACGAGTCCATTGAGTAGGAGTAGAATAGTTCGAGCACCTCGAGGGCTTTGTCTTCCTGGGCAGCGCGGCTGATTAAGGGGAGCAGTCTGCCAAACACAATCTTCTTCATGGAGGCTTTGCTACTAGCATTTGCAAGGATGAAGGATTTAGAAAAGGTTCCAGAGATGATGCGTTTGCGAGCAGAGTGGGTGGCATTGTCTTCAAAAGTGAAGATGTTGTGCGTGCTGTTCAATCTCATTGTCAGTCATATTTGTCGAGGCAACGATGGACGCGCAGATTGTCTACTTACCCATAGTTGGCGAACCCTCGCCAGTAAAACTCGGTTTTGGGAAATCCACCAAGATAGACCTGCTTTAGGCCGCCCTCGAAGCAATTGAGGCTGACGAGCCCTGGCGAGAGTCGCAATGCTTTGCCTTTGGCCATATGGCCGTCATAGACCAACCTGTTCTCTCTGTGCGTCAGCTTTGCCCACCACAGCCAGAATGGAGCGACATGGCAACTCCAATGCGGCGCTGGTATCTTGGAGAGCGGCGAGAGGAACATGGGCTTGATGATGCACTCATGGATAAAGAGCAAGACCACGAGGGCTGCAGCGAGAAGTGGGATGTTCAAGGAAGCCATTCTGGTTTGCCTTCGAGTGTTTAATGGGCGAGACTGAAGAAAAATGCTGGACTGTGCAACGAGGAGTACAAATTCTCGCCGTGGGAATGAGTTCTTTTATACATGCCGCCCGCCGCCCGCCGCCTTGACATGCTCGCCAATGAGCAACGATACGACACTTCGTATCCTTGATCAAAGAGGAAAGTGGGGGAAGGGTGACGGGGCAAAAAGCAATCATCGGGATTGAGTGATTCTACAATGTCCACCTCTTGCAGGACAGTCAGGGCCTTTCAGCCTAGATACACGGTGGCTTGCTGCGCGTCGTGGGAAGAAACTCGTCTCCGCGTCCCTGAAAAGGCAGCTCGGGTTCGATTCCTCTTGCGGGAAGCATGGAGGCATGTCGCATTCTGCTTCGCCTTCTCTTCCATCCTCGTGGTGGCGTATTGGGGCAATTACTTCCATTACAGTGTTCGTTGGTCTTATGGATTCGACAGCTCGATTACCTCCAAGCCAGTAGCCACAGTCACTGGAAACGGTTCGATCGACAAAATTGAAGCCAAGAAAAGTGAAGTCTTATGGATCATTGCTCCCACATGCAAGCGACCACAGACATGATTTGGAACAGAGCCCTGAAGCAATGAACAAAAACATGTTACTATTCTCTTTAGATAGCGATTTCGTCTACAGTCGGGTTCCCAAATTCACGTGGATAGCCTTGATGGTAGTGTAGGCAAGGATTCCAGCCTCCCCCAGCTCCCGCCCGACACCGGATTGTTTCATACCTCCAAAGGGGATTCTAATGTCAGAATCTTGGCTGCTATTGATCCAGACCACTGCAAAAGAAGGAAGATTAGTACATGTGAATGCATGAAGGGTGGGCAAATCGTTGCAACTCACTTCCTGCCTCAATCTTCTTGGCGACCTCGTGGGCTCTGGTGATGTTCTCCGTGAACAGTGCAGCACCGAGGCCGTATTCAGTATCGTTTGCACGCTCAACAACCTCTTCTTCAGTTTCGAAAGAACAGATGACACCAAAAGGTCCAAAGATCTCCTCTCGGTAAATCTTCATGTTGTCTTTAACATCAGTGAAGACGGTGGGCTCGATGAAATAACCCTTGCCATTGACACCGGTGAATGGTTTTCCTCCATGAGTCAACGTAGCACCTTCTCGCTTTCCCTCCTCGACATATGACAATATACGGTCATATTGGGCCTTTGTCACTTGAGGGCCTTGGAATGTTCCCGCGGCAAAAGGATCCCCAACGACCGAAGTCTTCTTCACCTCCTTGACAAAGAGGTCGACGAACTTGTCATAGACATTCTTGTGAACAAAGATTCTGCTTGTTGACGTGCAAATCTGGCCCTGGTTGGCCATAACACCATAATGACTCCATTTAACAGCATTCTCAAGCTCGGCATCCTCGAACACGATCAGGGGCGACTTGCCACCAGTCTCGAGGGTGATTTCCTTGAGATTAGACGCCGCAAGTTTCATAATCTCTCGGCCAGTATTTGTTGAACCTGTAAAAGCAATCTTATCAACGCCTACGTGTGAAGCGAGATGGGCTCCGGCTATGCGGCCGAATCCGTTCACGATATTGACCACACCAGGAGGAAATCCAGCCTTCTCAATAAGCGTGGCAAAGAGCAATACTGACAGTGGCGTCTGCTCAGCGGGCTTGAGTACAATGGTGTTGCCGGCAGCCAAGGCCGGGCTAAGCTTCCAAGCAGCCATTCCCAGAGGATAGTTCCAGGGGATGATCTGCCCACAAACGCCGATGGGCTCCCGCGACGTGTATGCCAGCTTCAGATCGGAGGTGGGAATGACTGGAGGTATTTACCGTCAGTACACTTGGCTTAACAGTGGTCCAACGCACATACCTTGGCCGAAGACCTTGTCAGCATAACCAGCATAGTAGCGGAGGGCGCCCGTCAACTCGCTGACATCGCCCTTTGCCGAGGAGAATCGCTTGCCTGGACATTGTCAGTTGCGGTTGGAGTGATGGCACAGCATTGCGACGAGCGAGCTAACAGACCGTTGTTCCACGTATCGAGTGAGGCAAAGCTCTCCGTCATCTCTTCTGCCAAATCGGCCAGCTTTCTCATGAGCTCACCACGCTCCGTGCCGCTGACCTTGGACCATGGTCCCTTGAGAGCAGCGCGGGCAGCCTTGACGGCATCGTCAATGTCCTCGTTGCCGGCAGCATGGACCTTTGTGATTTCTTCCTCGTTTCTGCGATGCAGATTGATCAGTCGCGCGCTCGTGTTGGGGGTAGCTCCAAAGAGCATCGTACATTGGGCTCACGACGGAGATTTGTTCACCGGACTTGGCTGCTCGCCATTCATTGTTGATGAAGAGACCCAGGGGCTGCTCGACGGTGCGCCCGTTGGGGGCTGTGAGCTTCTGAAACAAGGACGCGGACATTTTCCTGTCAAGTCGAAATGCAGACGCTTGTTACACTTGAAGCCCCCCTGGCAACCTAGATAAATTGGCATTAAATACAGGAAGCAAGGCTTTCATCAAGGTGCATGCCACGCCGGGCATCGGAGTGACTGACTAATGGAACATATCACTGCTCGCACAATCGATGCTTCGAGAGATTGAGGCTAATCCATCCTCGCTAACTGTCCGGAAAAGGCAAGTCTACCAGCACACGAAGCTGACCCCGCCGCTGTAGGGACCAACGAAGGGTACCTAAACACGGCAGCTTGGCGCGGGTGGGTAGATATGGAACTTGTGTCCGATATCACAGATGCGGGGTAGATGAGATCTCTTTGCTCAAGAAGCTCGGAATGGAGAACCCGGATTCACTGCTCCCTTTTCCTCCCGTGGTGGTAGATATTCATCTGTGAAGTTGGGTCACTGTTGGGAGCTCTGGACCGGTCCCACAAGCGGTCCATCTCTATCTACCTTGTACCCGAATGCTACGAGGGGCTTCGTAACAGGCACAAGCGCCGTGGTGTATTATCGAGCTCAGCTTCTCCAAAATCGGAGCATCAGGAGACATTCGCCATCTGTCAATTTCAGGTCAGAATAGTTGAACAAGTATGTTATATCAGGTATCTATCATAAATGAAGCACCTCGGTATGAGTCACTTCGCCATTGTCAAGGTCTAATTCTTCAAGCACAGGTACAATTTGTAGTATGAATCTCTCAGGCCCAACTCAAATCCCTTTCCTTTCCTTTCCTTTCCTTTCCTTTCCTTTCCTTTCCTTTCCTTTCCTTTCCTTTCCCAGATCTACCTAGATCAGAGTAACAGGCTCGTTGTCGATAAATACAGCAACGTTTGCAAAATCAGGTCCAAACTCAAAGTCGACCGTCGTTCCCTTGGTCAGATATATGAATTGACCCTTTGTCAGAGTCATGCTCTCGCCCCCGTGGATTCTCAGCTTGATCCACCCCTCGGTGACGTAGAAGAACTCGTCGCAAGGATACGTCAGCGTCGCAGTGCCTGTTTCCTTTGCTGCACCGGCAACGATCTTCTTATCGGCTGACCTGTAAAGCACCGACTTGGAACCGGCATACTCGGGGAAAGGCTGCCATGGGAAAGAGTTCCATGTGCCGTATGGAGTGTCCTTGGGGGAGGTAGAGCCCTCGGTGTTTGGAACTGATGCAGGCATGGTTCTTCAAGGGGTAAACGGGTTGGCAATTGACTGGTTGAAACGAGTGCCGCGTTGGTTTTACCTGGATATAAACGGTATGAGTGAGTTGTGAGAACGATGGAGACAGCTTGAGTCTTTGAAGGGAAGAGTTTCATTATATGCGGCCGCGACAGCTCATCATGATGAGTGAATGGCACAGGACGTGATCAAATGACCAGCGTCGCCTTCTCCACGTTTCTTTCGCGAATCTACTGCAACAGGAAACACGAGATGTATTCTAAGTCCGTATTAGTTCGCCACTGTGATAATCCAGTGTCCGTCGAGTCTGGAAACGACGTGCAGCATTCTCGTGGGCCCCAGCAAGACGTGCTCCAGCTAATATCGCACATGGTCTCAAAAGGGTAACTAATACGGTGGAGAGAGTGCTAGCTTAGGTGTGGGAGGGTTCACGTCTGAGGTAGTTGGGTCATGTGTCTATCTATCGTACATGTTCTTGACTTTTCTGTACGGTAGAGAACAGACAGTTCATCGCCGGCTTTGAATTGACCCAAGTACATGGAATCTTGCCCGAATTTGAGAAAGCTGTGAGCGGACGTGTCACGGATTCTGATTGACAGTCAGAGCTTAGAATGAAGTGGGAAAACAGCCCGTTGATCATTTCAACTCCTTGACAGGCAAGGGAACTGCGGGGTCGGTTATACCCCTGACAAGCTGTTCCATCGGACTCTTTGTTGTGCTGTTCTAGCTGTCAAGATGCACCTTGCTCTAAATCAGTCGTCTCAGAAAGACCATCCACTTGGGTATTTTGCATGAAACTGATTGAACTCCCGAAATATGACATGACGCACAAAATCTAGTGAGAAACTTCATTCAATTGGTCACGTAGTCGCTACTGGAAACTTGGAAATCCCGCAGCAACCTCCTCTTTCGCCCAGCTCCGGTACTTGTTGAGGCCGCCAAAGTAAAACTTGGTGCTCGCCTGTCGCCCCTTGACGTTGGCACCAAATATCCAACTCGCAGTCGTCTTGAACAGCGAACCCTCGACGAGCTGGTCGCACAGGTCGCTCCACCCTTGCTCAGCCTTTGCTGAGACTTCCATGATGCGTTTGTCCTTGTTCTTCTCCGAGTACTTGATGCACTCAGTGATGAAGTTGACTTCATGCTCAATCACCACTGGGAAGTTTGCAAACGCGCCCTGGGGACCTGAGACGACGAACATGTTCGGAAATCCCGCGCATGCAACAGCGCCAAAGGCTGTAGGGCCGTTCTCCCAGTGTTTCTGAATGGACTTTCCTTCCCGTCCCGTGAGCTTGATGCGTAGGTAACTTCCCTCGATGGCGTCGAAACCGGTGGCAAAGATCAAGACGTCGAGCTGATGCACGGTTCCGTCTTGGGTCTTGATGCCCTCGGGGACAATTTCCTCGATGGGCGTCTCTCGAAGATCGACAATGTCAACGTTGTCGCGATTGAAGATCTGGTAGTATCCCGAGTCACAGAGCGGCCGGCGAGCGTATAGATCGCAAGGCTTCAGAGCCTTGGCCTTGCGAGGATCCTTGACAATCTCATCAATCTTGCTCCGGATGAAGTTGCATGCTTCCTCATTGGCCTCGACATTGGTTGTGATGTCTCCAAATGCGCTAAACATGAAACGGAAGCCGTTCCCCTGGTCCCAGACATCTTGGAATGCCTTGCGACGCTCCTCGGGGGTTGCCTCCATTGTTTTACGCGTGGTTTCAGGAACACCAAACGCCGTCGACGACGCCCACACATCTTCATAGATCTTTTCGTAGTTTTCGTTGATCTTTTCTCGGTATTCTTCGGGAATCTGACCCTGCCCGCTAGGAACCGAGTATTGCGGGTGTCGCTGAAAGGAAACAAGATGACCAACTTCCGGCGCAACTGCTGTCATGACCTGAACGCCAGTAGATCCGTTGCCAATAATACCAACCCTCTTTCCTGCCAGCTTCACATCGTGGTCCCACTTGGCCGTGTGGATAATGTGTCCAGCGTAAGACGAGATGCCAGCGATGTCAGGGTAATTTGGCTTTGAGAGAAGACCGAGGCAATTCACCAAGTAGCGAGCGTGGATGACCAGGCCACCGGCGCAAGAAACCACCCAGGTGTTGGCGTTGCCATCCCAAGACGCCGCCTCCATTTCGGTATTGAAGCGCATGTACTTTCGGAGGTCATGTTTCTTTACAACATGCTTGAGGTACTCGAGAATCTCAGGCTGGTAAACGTAATGACGCGACCACGGATAGGAACGCAGATCCTCCTTATCCCATGAGTACCGATACAAATATGTCTCCGTATCGCTCATGGCACCAGGATAGGTATTCCAGTACCAAGTACCACCGACGTCGCCTGCAACATCGATACATTGCACTTTAAGGCCGGCACGTGAGAGGGCGTAGGTAGAATAAATACCACCCACGCCCGCGCCCACGACAAGCGCATCGACTCGGAGGACTTCAGGCATCGAACCCATGGTGTAGTTGTGTGATGAAGCAGAGACGTATGGTGCAGTTTGATCCTTTCGTGGGCTCTCTTTCTTCTTCAACCAAGGGACAGCAAAGGGAACAAATGGATATCGGCTGATCATACTCAAGGCAGGATGAAGCCCTATGAGACAGCGTTGGATATTTAATCCATGGACCTGGAGAGAGTCTATTTTAGAGTATTTCAACCTATCTACCCACGCTCGCGTGAAGTCCCGATGCAGAAAGCAGGGTAGAATTTACCCCAACGACCTACCTGTACATTTTCTTGCCAAGTACGAACAGGTTGCCGGTGCAGACGAATTTGCATTGACAACTAAGCCCGCAGCCGGACAGTTCCCGTTCCGCGGCGGTGGATTTCTTAGCTGTTGATCACGACATTCGCTCTGTGTCATTGCCACTAGATCCATCCGAGGGGGCAGGCTTCGGATAATCGCCTATTTAGGAAATTTACTAACTGCCCAGTGTGTTAACTGGACAACAAGGGTAGATATGCAGTGCGTGAGTTCAATGTAAAGAAGAGCTTGATCAAGAAGTAGACTGCATGTTTCATCTAATCTGATTTAAGTGTTAGATGGATCAAGTCAAGGACAACTGCATGGCCTGTTTCTACGTAAAGATTCGAAGGGAAGAGTGTGCTCCTACCATAAGTTTGTTTGCCCCGAAGAAGGGGGTTTCTCCTTTTTTGAGAAGGAGCTTAACATAATTAAACTTGTACGTTATCCTTATATTGTTATCTATTATCAATTTGCTTACAAAGGGAAAAAGGTATTTTAATAAGCATTATTGTATCTTGCAAACTAATTTTCTAACGCGAAGTAAAGGCTTAGACCATTAAGTTTGTAGAAGAGTAATATATCTATAAACTCCTTACAGCTTGCTTTGACGAGTCTCGAGGTGAAGATCGTTGACAAGATCCGCAGCAGTCTTTGCGATGCCGAAGCTGCAAATATACCCACCGCCTTTCACACGTGCGGGACCAGTGATTAGACGTAGGGAACTTTCGGTCAGTATAAACTTGCTGGCATGAATAATCTTCTGTCCATTCGGGACCTCACTTTCGACCCTGATACCAACCTCTTCCAAGGATGAATGCCAACAACATCTCGGACAACGTCGAACTTAAGGGGTCAGTAGGGAAAACATGAGGCAGGTTCTGGTGAACCTTCTTGAAAATCTGTCGATTGTGTCAGTAGCAGCTCGTTTCACAAGGTGGAGAGTACATACTCCCACCCTCATAGTGTTATTCAAGATTGGTTCACTACTCTCGTCAGCCCAAGATTCCCGAGTTATCCACACAAAGAATGGATATGCTCATGTCTCATCCTAGTCTCGGAAACAACCCAGGATAGCTGTTCCATCACCCCAAGGAATCACATATGTGAAAGGAACCGAGTAGTCCTTGCCGTGCCTCATCAGGCTTGTCGTAATTGGTTCGAACAAGAACAGTCTCGGATCTGATAGGAATCACTTCCTTGTCCTTGACGTCCTTGAGCAATCGTGCACCAACTCCACTGGCGTTAATCGGGATGTTGTGACCCATGCCGTCGAGGTCAGAAAGAGCCAAGACATGAGCACGCTTGAATTTGACGCCGGATGCCTCGAACTCCTTGCGAAATCAAGGCAGCATCATGTGGGGAGTGACGACAACGCTAGTATCTGTGAAGGTCAGCGAGACACGGCCTTTATGAGGAAGTCGTACTTACAGGACATGCCCCAGCTCAAGCAGCTCATATCTAGAAATGACCTGGGCGCTCGACTTTGGGTTCGTTTTTGCCAGTCTCAACAGATATGCAACAGCCTCAAGCTGAATCTTCTGATCAGGCTTGCGGGAACCATAGATAGGCATCCAAATACCGCCTGCCCAAGGACTCGCCCACTCAGTAGAGTCGGGATCTCCGGGAAGATCCTTGGCAATAATGGTGATTTCATATCGCCGAGGAAGCTGACTGGGGATGGCCAGGCCAGTGATGCTGTCGTGGAGAGCACGGCAGCCTGTTTCATAGCACTCAGCTGCCACATAGCGGTAGTCTTACCCGGCGCCGAGGATGGTAATGCTGGCCATCTTAAGCTCGTAGAGTGAGGAATACTAGAGTGGACTGATGCCACTACGACCAGCCTCAAGGATGCGAGGCAGCGTTTATACTACATATTCAAGTACTGGCAAGCATTCCCGGTGGATCGTTCAGTGAGGACCTGTCCCACTCTAGACGGTCCGGAGGCTCATTCTCCGGAACGAGGATGCAGGCGATTCCTCATGCTCCGTGCGATTGAGCTAGAGTTCAACACCAATATTGGTTACTTGTTTCGACATAAAGCCGTGGTGGGCTGGACCCTGCCTTGGAATTGACAACCCTGTCCATGGGACGACGCAACTCATTCCACATCGATAGCAAGATGGGACCAACAAAGTGGTAAGGGGGCAGGGCAGGCAGATTCACCGAAGCCAGGGCGGGCGCTCGAGGATGTGGTGATCAAGAGTCTTTTCCCCATTGAGCTTATGATAGATAGATTAGATATGATTTAGTCTGGTCATACGTACGAGTCATTTAAATCATCGGCAAATGCTCCAAAGTGGTAATGCGCCCCTGCTCACATGATCACATCGTTGCCCAGCTGCGGGGTAAACGAGTTGACCGGCTCGGGATGTCACCCCATAGCCCGGCAGGTCTTCGAGCCCCTACGAGCATCAGGTGTTCTGGGGTATTGGAGGGGGTGCTTCGGGTTCAAGATGCATTACACTGCACTGCAGACACCTTAAGGATTAGGTATGGGGAAGTGACCCCAAGTCTATCTAGAGGAGTGGTTCTTGACACCCGCTTGAGGGTGTTGGAGATAAGCCACACTCATTAGCTGGCGCCAACTCTCAATGGGCCGGACCTGGCACCCAAACAGATCCGAGTTCCGGATGGCAAAGAATACACATATGGCGATGACTGGGAATTCGAGCATGGACCAGGCCATTCGTACTATATCATACTCTGCAAGTCCAACAGATTTCAGTAGATGGGTATTGTCGAAATACGCAGCATCCGTCATCGCTTATTCCCTCTTTCACTTCTCTCCCTTTCTTTCATCATAACTCACTACCCAACTCCCCCTCACTCAAATTCGAAATGGGAGTTAAAACATCGCCACAGAGTGAAAAGAAGACGCCGAATCTCGCTGTCCAGAAAAGTCATGAAGAAGGGACCGTCGTGGACTTCGATGCCTCCTATCTCATCGGTAATGATTCCCAACCTCCAAACGAAAAGAACAGAAGATGTCTAACTACGCATGGAAAGCCGGCGGGTACGAGCCTCAACTAGAACGCAGCTTCAGTTGGATGCAGCTTTTTAGTTGCGCTTTTATTGTCACCAACTCTTGGCTCGGTGTCACTGGAGGCTTCTCTACGGGCCTGACCGTAGGAGGCTCTGCTACTATCATCTATGGCCTGATCATCGTTGCACTCTTCAACATCGCCATCGTTGTGAGCCTTGGCGAGTTGGTCAGTTCTATGCCTAATGCGGGAGGACAGTACTTTTGGGCCATGAAACTTGCGCCTTCTCGTCTGTCTCGCGTATCCGCCTACGTTTGTGGAATCTGCAACCTTCTCGGAGGCCTGACTGGTGTTTCGAGCGGCGCCGTTGCTGCGGCCTATATGATCTTGGGCTGTGTCAACTTGAGTCATCCGGATTTGTAAGAGATTCTCCTCGCATGCCGTCACCTCTGTATGCCCGCCTAACATTGGTTTTCCAGTGAAATCAAGGCATGGCATGCCTTTCTGATAGCTGTTGGTTTCATCCTTCTGACTTCAGTCTTGAATCTAAACGAGTCCGTCATTACCGAAGCAGTCGTCATCGGGCTATGGTCATGCCTGGCCGCTTGCTTTGCCATCACCATCATACCAGCGGCTGTCGCCAAAGAACACACCAGTCCGAACTTCATATTCAACAGTACCGAAAATAGCAGTGGATGGTCCTCTCCAGGAATGGCCTTCCTGGTAGGTATGATCAATGCCAACTATGCTTTCGGCCTGATCGACACTGGTGTGCATATGGCTGAGGAGATCCCTGAGCCTGAAAAGAATGTTCCCAAGGCCCTCCTGATGGCTGTTGGAATTGGCTTCGTCACGGCTTGGCCTTTGGCTTGCGCGCTCATTAACTGCGCTGTTGACATTGACCGCATCGCTGGTACAAGTACTGGTGTGCCATTGTTGGAGCTTTTCTACCTCTCGTTGAGGGAGAATGTCGCTGGAGCCATTTTTATGCAGCTTCTTGTCGCTATATCTTATTTCTGGTGTCTTGCTGCAGTACAGACGTATCAGTCTAGAATCTGCTGGTCCTTTTCCAGAGATCAAGGCCTTCCTTTCTCCAAGCTGTGGTCTCAGGTCCATCCGCGACTCAAGGTGCCATTGAACGCGCACATTCTTTGTGTTTGCTTGTCAATCATTCTTTGCATTTTGCCGCTTGCCTCGACCACGGCGTTCAACAGGTACGTAAGAACTGTTATCAGACTCCCTCAAATTCAGAGAAGTTGACACTATTCCCAGCTTGGTAACTGGCGTGATTGTGTTCCCTTACATTTCGATCGTCATCCCCGTTTTCTTTTCGCTGCTGCCCAGGAACAAAGACGTGCCTAAGGGACCTTTCAATCTAGGACGCTGGGGAACGGCGGCAAGAGTGTTGACTATTCTCTACTGCACTACTGTTAGTGTGATTTACTGCTTTCCTTATACAATGCCTGTCACTGCTGGAAGTAAGTACATGAAACCTTTGAGATGATATTTACACCTGTTCGTCTACTGACGTGTCAAGACATGAACTACATCTCCGCGATCATTGGTATTGTGGCCATCTATGCTATCTTTGATTGGTTTCTACGAGCTCGTAAACAGTTCAATCAGAAGGAGCTGTAGTCGGTGGTTTTGATCTGAGGTTGGATCGCGTTTCTGGTTGAACATGATTTGGGTTTTATGTACCTAGCGCTTGAATCTCGTCGATATACGCAACTGCCTACTGTGGCCTACGTTCTTATTACTACCTCTCGCGAAGAAGAAAAGTTTTACCGTCTTCACACCGTTGTTCCATTCACTTGCCCATTGTCCAATACGAGTCTTGCTCAGCCGACCCCTTCACAGCGTTTTCCTCTCAACCATGGCTTCTTCACACCTATCTATGCTTGTTATTGTTAGGACATGGCCGTAAGACTTCCTCGAAGTCAAGATCTGACCCGTATTCGCCAGTTTTCTTCTCAAGTCGGCAGGTTGCAATAGTTTGTTGGACTCTTAGGGTTAGGGGAGTGATACAAGGAGAATGTTGTCATTTGATACACGTAGTCGTTTGTGGACTTCAGAACAATGTTCCAAACTCTTCTTGATATTTATTCAGATACTCAGACTTCCACTATGAGTCAACCACAGAAGGTCGCATTCATCACTGGTGGAGGTGAGACTGGGTAGCCCCTCCAAACGGCACCTTCACGAATCGTTCCTAACCGGTAGCATTGGCTCTCTGTATCCATGCTTTGGGCTCCCAATGTACACTTCTGCTAAACGTATGGTAGGACTCGCTCGCTTTCTCTGAATCTACTGGCTCGTTTGCCTAACTAGATGGTGTTCTGAGGTTTTCCCGTGCGACTGCCAATAGATTCAAGAAGAAAGGCATCCGTCCCAATGCGATTTTACCTGGCGTCGTTGCGACAAACCTCTTGGACCCGGAAGAATTCAAGGACTGCGCAGAGGGCACCTTCACGCTGGTCGACTTTATAGCCGAAACTGTCGTCGGACTCGTACAAGGCAGCGATATCACGGACGTAAAAGTGTGCACAGTTCCTGATCAGGATCTTTATGGGCGGGCAATCGAGATTAATGTGCGAAACATCTATTTTCGGGGGCAGCCGGACTGGTGCGACGATACAATGATGGCGATTATGAATACTACTGAGACACACTCGTACAGTAAGTAGTTGGCCAAATGGGCCTCACCAGCTGTTCTGTGCATGAATTTGTGTTGCGTGACTATGGAGTGCAGCCAAAAACAACAAAGCCTTCAGGGTCCATGTTTGGACGCCTCAAGCGTCTGGCTGGATGGTCATGATTTGAACTGTGTCTCTTCCGCCTCGTACTTCCCCGACAAGTGAAACCTTGCGGAGTGTCGTCTGATAGGATCTTGGAGAGACCCGGGCGTTCATGCTGTTGAGAGCAGAGAAGGTTATGGGCCAGAGAGATGATGAGGGGCAGAGGGGGACTGATAGTTGATAGGGAATAGACCGGCCCAGGTCATGCAGATTGTCGCCACAGCCCCATGATTGGTCTGATCAAGAGTTCAGGGTCGCCGGCGGTGCGTTCGCCCCGACGCCAGTCGGCAATCAACCTGAACGGGCAAGTATCGGCGTATGTAGCACTTCTCAGGGCCAGCCACCCTTTGCCACTGGATAGAAACCATCTTGAGTCAGGGGTGTGGTTGATACCACTCGATAAAGCGTGGGGAAGTGAACATCTACCCCGCATCCCGAGGAAACAGAACTCCTGGGAGTCAATCTTGGGGGATGTCTCACCAAGAGGTCACATGCGTTTGGTTGAGCCAGCGGTGCTGTTGATATCATCGCAAGACGAGGCCCCAGTCGTGTGGTTTCCTCTGCCGCCCTCGCCTACATCAACTCAGCTAGACCTTCGCCTTTCAACATACGTAGGCAGCTGACAGAGTCGCAATCAAATTCGCCATGCCTCCACGTGCAATCCGAGTCCGCTTTGCCCCTGTCAAAACTGGACCGGTCGCAGCCGCCCCATCCCTTGGTCTGCTCAACGCCAGCTCATTCAATGACACCCAGGCTTCGGAACCGGCAGGCCGTAGGGCCCCGCGCAGTCGGACCGGATGTGGTCAATGCAAAGTTCGCAAGGTGAAATGTGACGAAACCTTTCCCGTATGCCTGCGGTGCCAAAAAGGAGGTCTCCTTTGCAACTCGACGCCGCCGTCCTCCGGCTGGCAGCTCGAACTGCCCTGGGTGTTTGCTCACACCCTGAGTGACTCTACCCGTCAAAATACCGACAGCTCATTGATGCAATGGTGGTTCGACAAGGCCTGCAACATCTTAGTGGCTGACACGTCGGCCAACCCACTATCATACCCCATCCTGGAGCACATTGCCTCCTCGTCTGCCCTCCTCCACGCACTCCAAAGCATCAGCTCTGGACACCGTCAGTATTTTGATCGTTCGTGCTTCCCGAAATGTCTCCAGCAGCGTAGCATGGCCCTTTCGCAGGTCCGGCGAGAGCTGCAAGAGACAAACGCTTCTCCGGTGGCCTCATTCTTCTCCATCATGATGCTGGGCATGTCCGCGCCATGGATAGATGGGAGCTTTCGAGATACGGGGATAGAGCATTTCATCGGCGCGCGTGCCGTCTTGGATACCATTCTTTCTAAAAGGTCAAACTGGAAAGACCATGCCGTTCAAGTCATCATGGGATTCTACTTGTTCTGGGACATGGCAATATCGCTAGTCGCGGAACCAGCATTGTTACCTCGTTTAAACACACCAGAGATTATCGACATGGTTGCAGAAATGGATGGATACTCTCATCCTATTGGAGGATTTCCCATCCGAGTTTTCTACCTCCTTGCGCGCATACATCGCTACTATAGGGAAATCATGGAGGGTCTCGCACGCGACCTGGCTTTCGAATTCGACATGGAAGATCAACTTTCGGGGTGGCAGTGCTCGAGCGAAAATGAACATTTTGAGCTTTTGGCCAACGCATTTAGGACTCAAGGGTTGATGGTCTTGTATCGCGCCAAATCCCTATTAGTACTCCCAGGGTTTGATGACGAGAATCTCGAGGCCAAAATATCCGATTATGCACACAGGACTGTTGTCCAATTACTACAGACACCAGTCACGCAACACTGCTTCAACATGCAGGCACCCCCTCTCACGTTGACTGCAGCAGAGTTGACGGCCGAGCACGCAAAGGAGAGAGTAGACGTCGTCGGTCGGCTAAGGGCAATCTATTCTTTGAGTAGGGTGGCTACTATTCTGGCCGCCATAGAGCTGCTGGAGGAGCTGTGGGCGATGCGTGACGCCGGTGTTAAGATAACGTACTTTGAGCTGATGGAGTGGAAAGGCTGGAAATTGAATCTAGTATGACGAATCAAGAACATTTGAACTTCTAACTACATGGCTTCATTGTTAAATGAATATGCTCTGATGAAACCCTCAATGGTCTGCAATTCCGTGCTGCAGCCAGAACGGTTTCTCGCCATTACACCCTTCTTCTTAAGCTCCTCTGCCGCTGTCTGGTCGATGGGTTTTCCGTCACAGTAATTGCCATTGACCAACTCGACATATCGCTTGACTCCCCCTACTTCTTTCGCCTTCTCGGGTGTCGCCGCCTGGGCTTCATCCTTTGGCAAGACCCAACGAGCCACGTCGGTTCCGGTCACTCGGTTGTAGGCTTGCGCGACTCCTTGGAGAGTCACGGGGTGCGAGACTGCCCAAACAGTCTGCGTATTCCATCGCTCAGGCTCAGTGAATACGCCGTGCACAATGTCTCCATAGTCGTCGCGGATCGAGGTGAAGGGCGTCGGCTTTGGCGGATCGCCCATCGGAAACAACTTGATCGTCAGGTAACCTTCGGCATCCTTGACCCGCGCGAAACCTCCAAAGGGCTTTTCATAGACCGGATTCCAAAAGTTTTCCACCTGCCAGCCCGCGTTGACATTAACATAGCTCTTAAACCCAGCCGCTTGACCATATCTTGAGATTTCGTTCTTCTGTATAAAGGAGCTGATGTGGACGGCGTCGTTGGTCAACTTCGCTGCTTCCGGCAGACCAGCAAAAATGAAAAAGTCGACGCTCTGCCTGCGAGCAGCGTCTATGACGAGTATTCCCATCTCAGATTCTTTGAGCTTGCTGCCCTCAACAAAGTCTAGATCCTCGGAGTTTGTGTTTAAAAACACTCCCCAAGCCCCCTTAAAGGCGTCGTTCAGCTCACTGCTGCTCCATGAATCAGCCTTGACCAGCTCGATGGCAGCCGACTCGATTCGCTTCGCTTTATCGCTAGTCACGTCCCGCGTGGTTACTTTGACGTGAAAGTTTGGGTCATCATGGAGAGACAAGGCCACTGATCTCCCAATGCGACCAGTACCACCAACAACGACGATGACTTTTTTGTCGGAGGGTTGCGGCATTGCAGCGTTCAGTATATATAAATGACGAGGGTTATGGTTGCTAGAGACAAGTTCAGGACTGAAGAGCAACCTGTGGGAGTCCTGTTCATATGGTCGCTGGCAATTAATGGCTTACCTACTTACTGCTTTCGGGTTTGATGCGAGAATCATGATTGATATGGACGAGTATGCAGGCCTATCACCCCGCAAACCGCCACGAGGCACGACAGAGAAGGGTGGCTATAACGCGTCGAGCTAGAACGAACGGCAACTCGGTTTATTAGCATCGGTACGCGCGGGTCCGCCTCGCACTCTAGCAGGATTGGGAAAGGATGGGAATTGTTCGCAGACGTCAAGTCAGCACGCAGAAGAACAATGGGTTTGCCACGGATCACGTTAATACTACATAAGCTCAGGCTTGGCTGCTATTGTCTGCGGTCTTGCCGCTTTTGGAAATCTGGCGGTAGTTCCAAATCATCCCTGTCTATCATGTGTGCCAAGGTTCCAGAGGACCTCACCCTGCCCGTGGAAAGACTATGTATTTGAACGAGAGCTCTCACTATCAAGGACCCTTCAGATCATGCCATTACCACTCTTGAATATCCCTACCATCATCTCCGCCTTTTCATCATGTCGACAGTCAATACTTTGCCGCAGGGAGCCTCTCGATATGACTACCTTATTGTTGGAGGTGGCACCGCTGGCTGCGTCCTTGCGAGTCGACTGGCCGAATATCTGCCAAGCAAGACCATCCTCTTGATCGAGGGCGGACCCAGCGATGTTGGTAACGATGCTGTTCTAACGCTACGCCGTTGCGTCGATCTTATTGCGACGGACCTCGATTACGACTACCCTATTCATCCGCAAGAGCGAGGTGAGCCTTCAAACCCCAAATCACAAGTTCGATCTTTGAGTTGACATTCGTTCAAGGCAACAGCCACATCCGAATGAGCAGGGCCAAAGTCCTCGGCGGATGTTCCAGCCACAACGACAGTGTCACCATTCGCCCTTTTGAATACGATTGTAGGCAATTTGAAAAGCTGGGAGCCACAGGCTGGGGTTGGAACACCTTTGACAGAATGTTCAAGAAGCTGCGCACCCGCTTCCAGACTGTCGATGCGCAACACCAGAACCAGTTGATGAAGGATTGGATCCAATCAGCCTCAAAGAGCCTAGACGTTCCAATCATTGACGGCTTCAACGATGCGATCGCGGATCAAGGAAACCCCAGTTCCGGCGCAGGGTTCATCACCGTGTCCTACACGCCCGATGATGGCAAACGGTCGAGTGCCAGCGTGGCCTATATTCACCCTATTCTTTTCGGCAAGGAGCCGCGACCTAATCTGACCGTCCTGACTGAGACGTGGGTCAAGAAGGTCAACTTACTTGGTGATGAGGTCACTGGCGTCAGCGTGCAGTTAAAGTCTGGAGAGGAACGCACATTATATGCAAGCCAGGAGACTATCCTTTCCGCGGGCGCCGTCGACACCCCGCGACTTTTGCTTCTTTCAGGCATTGGACCAGCTGATCACTTGGACTCTGTCTCCATCCCGGTCAAGAAGCACATTCCGGGTGTCGGTGAGAACCTCATGGATCATCCCGAAACCGTTCTCGTATGGGAGATGCATGGGCCGCCACCAAAAGAGTGCGTTATGGAAGCAGACGCTGCTCTCTGGATCCGCACGCAGCCTGTCAATCGAATTGACAATGACTACGGTGCCGATGTTCAAATGCATGTCTATCAGCTCCCTTATGTCACCAATACCGAGCGACTTGGATATGCCGTCCCTGAGCATGCATTTTCCATGATGCCATGTGTTACAAGGTCCAAATCCCGGGGCCGTATTTTCCTGTACTCAAACGACCCTCTCCAGAAACCTGCCCTGGACTTCCGTTACTTTACCGACCCTGAGGGTTATGACGAGAAGGTCGTAGTTGCAGGTGTCAAGGCCGCTCGGAAGATCGCTCAGCAGAAGCCTTTCTGCGACTGGATCAAAAAAGAAGTGGCACCCGGCCCTGAAGTGCAGTCTGATAACGCCCTCAGTGAGTTTGCCCGCAAGGCCGGAGGCACCGTGTTCCATCCTGCCGGAACCGCCAAGATGGGTAACCTGGACGCGGACCCAATGGCTGTTGTTGATCCTCAGCTCCGGGTCAGGGGACTGAACAGACTTCGAATTGTTGACGCCAGTGTCTTCCCTACCATGGTCACAGTGAACCCCATGGTGACGATTCTGTGCATTGCGGAGCGGGCTGCCGAGTTGATTGCTTCAGAGAAGGGTTGGAAGGAGAACAAGCTACACTTGTAGATGTTGCTCAGATCAGCGTACTACGAACCTTTCTTTTCTCTTCAAGTAAAACGGATTGATAATTCAAAGTGACACTCGTGTTGTAGCATACACTGTACAAGTAAGCGGCTTGCCTGGAGTACTACAGCAGTGATGTTCAAAGTGTAACGTAAGTTACCCAGAGTCCACCTCTCGCCTCCTCGCCGGATATGGAAGTGTTTCTACCCCTCTTTTGATGCACCTTCGGCTTCTTTTGCAGGGGTTCTAGCCCACCAACTCCATAAAGGGGCCATCCACATCCAGCCGCCCAAGTCAGGTGGATTATGATGCATTCTTGAGTATCGAGCCACAGGACATCACGATACTTGTTTCTCGCTTCAATACCAGTGTTACTTACGGTCTTCTGAAGTTCTGGGAAGTATCCAAGGATAGCGTGGGTGCAGCGACACGAAAGCCACCTTCATATGTTTGAAGATATAGCGGCTTGAAGAGGCAACTTCTCCCAGTGGATTGAGAGTTGCAGGGTGCAAAACAGGCCAAGTTTGCAAGGCACTGGGGCCTTGTCCTAGGAAAATTGGAAGAACATAACACTTTAGTCGGAATCGGTGGTGGCCGAAAATCAGCCCATAACCTTCTCAGTCCTTATTGCGACCAGCAAGCGAGAAAAGACATATAACGCCAAACCCATGACTTCAATTCTTCATCACAGACTTTGACAAGGACCTTCCTTACTTATTTTGCTGCCCATTCTCGAACAGCCAAGAATCAAGATACAAGATGGCCACTTCTACCCCAGCATAACATTCCAGCCCTTTTCGAGCATCACCTCCAACCAACTGATATTCTCGCCCGCATCTCGTCGTTGCCAAATCTCGGGGAGAATCTGCAGCGCTGTCAAATTCGCTCGAAGATGGTTGAGTGAGTAAAGCTCTTTGAAGCGCTGCAGCACTTGTTGCCTTTCTATAGCGTTTTCCTGCACTAGCTCGGATGATGCCGTAAAGAGAGGAATGGCCTGCAGATTGGTACAGGCGTGGCTGGAGGGAATCGAGATCTGACTTTGAACAGCAGCCAAGGCCTGGGTTCGGATAGAATCCTCGAGTTCGACGTCTACCAAGGGTTCTTCCGTCGTTTGCCACGGCTCGAGGCTCTCCCCGGGCTCCAGATTGAGAATGTCGGCCAAGTCTGAATCCAGTGGATTCTCTTTCCTGGGACGCCGGTAGCAAATCGCCGCCAAGTTGATCAAGCCGTGAGAGCGGAAAGCGTCGCTGACAATACCAAGCTCAGGGCTCTCTCGATTCGGTTCCCATTTCTCCATCTCCTCCTCCAGCGCCGACTCGACCGATCCGTCACGAATGCCCGTCTCCACCACCGACCGACAATAACGGCCAAGAGTGCCAAGGAGGTAGAATATTTCGGTTGAATAGCCTCCAATGGGGTGGTACTCTTGGCCAACATCCAGTATGGCAGAGTACATATCGTCAGTGTTGATAGGTACTTGTTTATGGACTGGAACGAGAAACGCCGTTGCCATGTCCCAATATAGGTATGCTCCGACTACGAAATTAAAGTACGGCGGTCGCTTTTCTCGCTTCGTTGACTCGGACAAGAGAATATCGACAAGGCCACGAGCGCCATGGAAGTGCTGCTCGCCAAAGTCGGCCGTTGGTCCATTGGTCCAAGCCGTGGACAAGCCAACAAGCAGCACGCTCAAGAAGAGAGGGAACAGATTGTCGCCCGGGCAGGAAATTTCCTCAATAATGAATTTCAGCGCCGAACTTCGCTCCTCCAAGCATTGCGCCAATCGCTCAGGATCAAAATAGTTTCTGTGACCGGCGCCGACGCTTCGCAGGGCGTGTTTGAGGCTGGGAGACTGATTCACGTACTCCAGGATGGGGAACGAGAGCGGATTTTCGTCAGGGTCAATGACCATGATCTGGCTGGCACGCTCCAACCAGTATTGGAGTAGAGCTTTATCGTCAGGATCGGGGGCTGGTGCAGTTTGCTTCTGCGGCAACGATGGCGGACCATTGGGATGATTGATCCATGGTGCCTCGATCTGCCACTTGGTTAACCGCGGAGCCGAACGGCAAAAGGAGCCTCGCTTTTGGCAGCGGAGGCAAACGGGAAACGTCTCGTCGCATTTGACACGTCGACGCTTGCACTCAGTGCAGCCAGCTCGGCTCCTACTTGCGTGCCGGCCCTTGAGCGTCTCGCTGTCGTTCGAAGAGGGTGGTGGGAGCTGGTCACAACCCGGCCAGAGGCGGAATCGCAGCTTCTGAGAAGATTTCATCGAGTGTATGTGTTGTAGACCGTTGAGCTATAGGTATGCCTCGGAACGACACCGATCGAGAATCGTTTGCGTTGCTCGTAAGGAAGAAGATCGATCGAGGTTCGGGAATCCCTATTCGAGATCTAACGGGGTGGTGATATCAGGAATAAGTCTTATCAACAGATATGGCACGTGCCGGACTAACTATCTTCACATCTGTCCGCTTGCCTGGTGCATGGTTCCCCGCACACCTTCACGCCTTTGGTCTGGTGGTGCATGATGCAACCCCAATCTTTGTGGCCAAAGGATCACGGGGCTCTCATAGAATATGACTCGTCGAACTCTGTTGGCTTTGGTCATCTTGATCTTATTGTTGCTGCTTTAGGTTGTGGCTTGAGGTCAAGATTGCAGAAGACGTGGACAATTCAAGTCTACGCAAGGAAGAACACCTCCGTGGAAAGATGTGGATGCCCACCTGGAGAGGGACGGGACGATTGAACAGTTGCCCCAAAGTGCCTTTAATAGCCACCAATCCGGCAAGCCACATGGAGAGATCTCTACGAATGTGTCGCAAGTATCTTATGTGGTAGCTGGGTTCTGGAGTGTTGCGACTTTCCAGGGCAGCTCGGCTCCAGGGTAAGTTGCCAGCTAATATCTCAAACGCGAGGAGTTTCTCATTAGTTACTATGCCAATTGGAGATTATGGAAAACCATATATTTAATTTAGCTAATTTATCGTCTTATTTAGTTAAGGCTATATTCTTACGTTGTCTTGCAACGTTTGACGGTTGCAGGCACTCGAAACTTCTTTGCCCGAGATCAGACACTTGACGGCCTGTTCACGTAACATCGGCTCAGATTTGACCTAGTCACTGCCGGGCCACGATCGGGTGGCAGCCATCGCATTCTGGCTGAAAGCGGTAATTTTTTGTTCGCGCCAAGTCTGGAACATCACACTTTGTCCCCAACTGCTGGCCACTCACCACTCAGCTTCACGACCTACCCCTGCTCAGGATCCAGTTGGGCGGTGGAGAGGTGACGTAGGCTCACAATCCGAGCTGTCCTCTCTTGAGTTAAGCGTTTAACCTGGAGGGCTGAGATCTCCTTGTCTAGCAGCGCGTTCGGAACTTGCAGAGAAAACCTCCGTCTCCTCTCGCAATTGATACGACAGGCTCAGTGCAAATAGTAGGCTCGCCAAAACAGAACCAGGGCATAAGATAGCGCAGCCCCGAGGCAATTGTAGTAGCCATCAAGGTTGCCATAGTGATAGGTGCTGTGGCGGTTCAAGCATCGTTCGACGTGCGACAGTAGGTAGAAGTGCGGAGTGACGCGCTCTAAGGGCGAGCCTCTTCTTTCGAGGGGAGAGCCACTTGTATCAAATTCAGAGGATCCATTACCAATGGCGCCGAACTTCTTGTTCTCTAGCTGCGCATGGCTCGATCAATCAGAGGTGCGGCCAAGATCACGTCGAAACGAACGCAGACCTTTGATGTCGGGCAGTTTCTGGTGACTGAGAGGCGATGAGAGCAGTCTTGATAGAGATGATTGACGGGGACACTTGCTTCAAGAGACCACCGCCATTTACCAAGGAGCGACAATAATCGCCTGGTCTCCCCTCGCGATACCACCGAGAAAAGTAAATAAGTTGCTTCAGTGCCTGGTACGCCACTGCAATCCACAGGCCAAATAGATAAATACTGTATGTGGCGGTCGTTCCAGGAGCTCCTTTGGAAGCTCCAACCCCGGCTGGAAACTTTCCCGATTTGGTATTGAAGCGATGCAACGCACACCTTCTTACCAATCAGGCGTCGCTGCAAGAGTAATCCAAAGCGAGGTGCTTCGTTGCACCCTACTTGTGTCTATAAAGCAGAACCTCTTTGGCTTCAAACTACATACCTTTTCTTGCAAGTACCTATTGTCACCAACACTGCTACATCGCCTTGCACCGACGAAAATGAACTCCCAGTTGTTTAAGGAGCTCACTACTCCCAACGGAATCTCGTACCAGCAACCACTCGGTCTCTTCATCAACAATGAGTGGGTTCAGTCAAAAGGAAACGACAAGATCACCACCATCAACCCTACGTATGTACCCAAGACTGCCGCTGCGTTGGTATGCACGGCTGACCGCGATACTACAGCGACGAGTCAGAAATTTGCACTGTTCAAGGTGCTGGCGCAGAAGACATTGATGACGCTGTCAAGGCTGCACGAAATGCGTTTGAGAACACATGGAGGGACACAGATGCTACTGTTCGGGGTGATCTCCTCACCAATTTGGTCAGGTTGACCGAGAAACACGCAGACATCTTGGCCTCCATTGAAACCTGGGATAATGGTGTGTCGCTGCTCTGTCTTGATGCACCACCGTCGTCTATCCGTTCTTACTAACCGCGTGTCACTAGGTAAAACATACAATGCCGCCAGGAATGAGGATCTCCCCGATACTATTGGCGTGCTCAAGTATTACGCCGGCTGGGCCGACAAACTCACTGGCCAGCTATTCTCAAACAACCCTCAAAAGCTTGCCTATACAATTCGTGAACCTCTTGGAGTCTGCGCTGCCATCATACCTTGGAATTTCCCGCTCAGCATGGCGGCAACCAAAATCGGCCCTGCCTTGGCCGCTGGAAACACGATTGTGTTGAAGGTTGCCGAGCAAACTCCTCTATCAGCCCTGTATCTCGCAAATCTCATTAAAGAGGCAGGCTTCCCCGCAGGAGTCGTCAATATTGTCAACGGCTTTGGTCGAAAGGCTGGTGTTGCGCTTGCCGAGCATCCAGATGTCAACAAGATCTCGTTCACTGGGTCTACACCTACAGGGAAAGAAATCATGAAGACGGCGTCTAGAACTATGAAGCGGGTGACTCTCGAAACCGGAGGCAAGTCCCCGATGATCATCTTGGATGATGCCGATCTTGAAAAGGCTGTTGAATGGGCACACATCGGAATCATGAGCAATCAAGGTCAAGTCTGCTCGGCTACCAGCCGTCTCTTCGTCCAAGAGGGCATTTACGACGAATTCATTGAGAAGTATAGGCAAAAGGTGCAGGGCGGAAAAGTTGGAAACCCCTTCGACGACGACACTTTCCAAGGCCCGCAAGTAACAAGGGCCCAGTTTGAGAAGGTCTTGGCCTATGTCGAGAGTGGTAAGCAGGAGGGTGCGACTCTTTTACTGGGAGGCAGTGCCCACAAGAATGTGAACGGATCACAGGGCCTGTTTATTTCCCCAACCATCTTCACTGAAGTTAAGGAGAATATGAAGATTTTCCAGGAGGAAGTCTTTGGGCCATTCGTTGTTGTATGCAAGTTCAAGACGGTGGACGAAGCCATTCGAAAAGCTAACAACTCAGTCTTTGGTCTTGGCAGCGCTGTCTTCACCAGGGACGTGACCAAGGCTCACATCATCGCCCGCAGGATCGAGGCTGGCAGTAAGTTGTTACCCCATCTAGTGACTGATGTGCATGCTCGCTAATTTTTCTAGCTGTCTGGATCAACAGCAGCAACGATGCTGATGTTCGCGTTCCTTTTGGTGGTTACAAGCAATCTGGAATCGGCCACGAACTCGGAGAGATGGGTCTCTTGTCTTACACGACATGCAAGGCTGTACATGTTAATCTTGCCTCGAAATTGTGAGATATGACGCATTTCGATTTTGCCAAGCCAGTGATCACGCAACCTGCCAAGTGAGTGGTTAAGAGCCTCATTTTGGATGCATGAGAGTTTCGATTGCAGGATATAGTGAATGATTGGGCAGCTGAGCTACGGTAAATCACATGCTGCTTATCTCATGTCTATCAAAAAAGCTTGTCTACCAATGCTTAGGTACGCTTGGATCCTGGCAGTCTCGATTTTATGTTGTGTTATGTGTTATAAAGGAGAAAGGCCAATGATGGACGAACCGGTGCGTCGATGCTCTGGCAAGAATACGGACACCGAGGTTTGCTCTTATGGTTACTTTGTTTTTATTCTGGATATTTGACGCTCGCCTCACCACCAGCTCATAGCTGGCGGTAGAGGGATTCGTGAGAGCGCGGGCACCCGGCAGCAGGACGGGCAAAATGACTCGAACAAGGACTCGTCGACATCAATTGTAGCTGCTCGCTATTCTACAGTAGGTAACGAGCCGACGCAGACTTATGCATGCACTAAGGTTCCCCGCAATCTGGACGAGATTGTCTTCTTATCCTTGTTGCTACTTTCGGATATGTGCCGAAGGACCATCTGAAGAACCCATTATCCTTATCTTGCCTAGGTAGCTACTTGAAATGTAATTTCATGCGTCTCCATGCGATTGGCTCCGAGCACCACAAATCCTTTATCGGCCAGTTGGTCTAGTTATGGTCCCAGCTGGAGATGGAGATAAACCTGCCCGAGAAACGGATTCGCCTCTGGCCTTCTGCAGCCCACCAGGTGTCAAGCACGACGTGTTCGTGACTCTGGTACAGCAAGAGCCGAGAAATCCTCCAGTGAGATAACCTGACTACTTCAAGTTAGTTCGTCAAGATTGCGAAGCGGGGAACATACGCCACCCTGCAGCGTGGGGTTGATGCGTCAGGTTCCAGCTTCCCCTCCTCTTCTTCGTCTTATCCATCCTTGGCTGAGAGACAGATATTCGCAATCTCCAAGTATAACACACAACCCTTGCAAGATTCCATCAAGTATTCACCACAATGGGCTTTCGACGAATCCGGTTCGCCCCCGTCCAAAGTAGCGAGAACAAAGTCGTGGCTAGAGTCGACCTTTCCCCCCCTTTGCTGTGCCAAAACAAACCTCGTGCCAAAGACAAGGGTCGAAGTGGTTGTCTCGAGTGCAAAGCCAAACGTGTCAAATGCGACGAAACATTTCCAATTTGCCGGCGCTGCCAGCGTCACGATAGAGTCTGCCATGCTTTGCCCAGACTTGGGCAATGGCGAACAGAGCTTCCTTGGATCATGGCTGATGCCGCAACATCGACCTGGAACCAACGCCTCGAGGCCAGACAGGCGCCCTTTGCCAACCGGAAGTTTCTCAAGATGTGGTTCGAGCGAACAAGCCGCATCATGGTTCTTGATGACACCTCGAATCCGTTCTCATTTGCCCTCATCGACTACGTTACCGTCTCGTCGTCCCTGGCACACGTGCTTCAAAGCATTAGTGCTGGCCACGAGCATTTCTTTCGACAGCCTAAACTATACCAGAGTCTCGAAGAGCGTGGAATGGCAATGATGGCGCTTCGAAATGAGTTGAATCTGCGAGGGAAGCCGCTCATCTCGATGGTTCTCACTACTTATTTTCTGGGCATTTCTTCCACCTACTTGGATGGCAGCATCCAAGACTTCGGCAAGGAGCATTTATGCGCTTGCCGCCGGATGGTTGAATCCTTTCTTCTTGACTCTACCGTTGGACATGACCCAATGGTAAACCACATCGTCGATGCATTCGTCTACTGGGAGATGACCTGCTCTGTCCTCATCGATGCTTCAGAGCACCCAGACTTCGAGACGAGCTTTATTCGCCAGTGGATCCTAAGGACGGGCGGTGAACAACACCCTCTCACTGGTTCGTGCACATACTTGTTCCACCTACTATCGAACATGGGAAAGTACTGTAGAGCTGTGGTAGACACAGGTGAACGCGACCGTTCGCTTGAGCGTTATTATGAAAGAGAATTACTCGACTGCAAGAGTCCCCAAGAGGACCCATTGTGGAGAGTCACTGCTGATGCATATCGAAATCATGGCCTCATGCTGCTGCACCGAGTCTGTGCCGACGACTATTCATTTTCTCTCAGTGCCGAGAGTGGTGATGTCCAGTCACAGACGGACATAGAAGCTGCGATTCGGGTTCGCGCAATCGAAACATTAGACTGCTTATTCAAGGTACCCGCGACCTCGAACTTTCTGAACATACAGGCGGTGCCTTTATTAACAGCCGGCTCCGAGCTGACCAAAGACGATCAAGAGCTCAGGGAGGAAGTGATTCTGAGGTTTCGAGCTGTCTTCTCATACCAGCGCCTGCCCGCAAACTTGTCGGCCATTGAGCTACTTGAGGAACTGTGGGAACTTCGAGACGCTGGCATAGTGCTTTCGTGGATAGAATTGATGTTGCAGAAGAATTGGAGGCTGAGACTTGGTTGACTATATTGTCCAGCTTTTGTTTTCGCATGCACGTATTGAACGGAAGAGGAGTTGGCAAAGGGGTTCGACAGTCTTCTCCTGAACATCTAGATTGTTAGGGCATGTTTTTCTCGGATACTTCTAACAGCCATCGTTTTCCTACCTTGCAAAACAGCACGCAAGCTGGTGCTAGTGTTGGGCTGTCGAGTTGGATAATAGTGAGCCTGGCCTGGCCGCTGTTTCTGGCTACTCACATGAAGGGTGGCAAGTGTGGCAAAGGAAGACACGTACCGAACCCCTCACCAGCTGGCTATGAAGTCATTGCCGAATGAACAATAAGAACTGTGTCGGCTAATAATGGTTGAGTCTATCGTCCAGTCTACGTGTGTTTCACTTTCTTCCATTACCGTTTTTCACCAGGCATCTCATTCTGCACAGGGCAATCGAGTATTCTACTTTCTCAAGAATGTCTCTGCGACCAATCTCGACTCTTCGGGTCTCTAAGCACATGATTCCTGCTTTTGAGCTGTTTCCCAACTGCAGCATCCAGAACAAACCGCTACTCATCTACCACTCCGTCTTTAAGAAGCCAATTTCCCCCGCCAAAGTCGAATCCCACCTCGCATCAGTTGGCATAGTGAGCCCTCAATGGCGCTACACTATGTACAACTTTGATCATTTCCACACCACGAGTCACGAAGTCCTCTGTATCACACAAGGTCGAGC
This sequence comes from Thelonectria olida, assembly GCA_020736575.1. Lineage (NCBI taxonomy): Eukaryota > Fungi > Ascomycota > Sordariomycetes > Hypocreales > Nectriaceae > Thelonectria > Thelonectria olida. The sequence continues at coordinate 49,456 of JAGPYM010000046.1, forward strand.
TCGTGTTTGTTTTGGTGCCAAGGAGAATAAAGCTCGTGTTGAGATAGTGGTGGAATCAGGCGATGCTGTGGTGGTTCCAGCTGGAGTGGCACACAGTCTCCAGGAAGATCTGGATGGCGACTTTCAAATGGTCGGGAGCTACCCAAATGGAAGCACCTTTGATATGTGCTACGGTAAACCAGGCGAGGAAGATAAGGTTGCCAACGTCAAAAGTCTAGAATGGTTTCAGTATGATCCGATATATGGCGGCCATGGACCAGCCACAGAATAGATCAATTCATGTTCGGGGAGTTTCGTTTGTCTGCCTCTTGGGCGAAATTGAGTTTGTGCACAATATTTTTATTATTGACACACCTTCATTTCCTTGAAATGCATTAAACGTAGACTTTGGCAAGCGCTAATATCTATACACTTGTCGACACTCCACATGTTGGACGAGCCACAAGTTGGTCAAGCGTTTTTAACCAAAGCCCTATGAGATGAAGATGGTGTTACCAGCTCAAATATGACCGTCATATGAGTACAGCGACGGAAGCAAGTTCCATATCAAAAGAAACTCAATTAAACTCTTTGTGCATCGAAAAACTCCTCCTTAGCAGACCGCCATAGTGGCTTCAAGTAACCTTCACCTCCGATCACTGGGTCCTCAGGCAATGGTGCAGCTAGGGTCTCTCGCCTCATCTCTACGATGTCCATAATTTTTGTTCCATTCTCACTTCTCCATCTTGGCGCGCCCTTGGAGCAGATACGAGTCAACGGCTTGAAACTTGTCGCCATCTGCGCCTCAACGTCAGGCTCGGGGGGATCTCACCTCTGGAAAGAATGACAGATAGCAATACTCGTCTTCCCATGTCATATTGGAGTGGGAAGTCCCGGCTGGGTGGACTACCACATCACCTGCGTGCAACATGATGCGCAGGCCAGGCTTGCGTGTGTCAGGGTCACCGGGTTCACGACCTTGCGCGTCATCGCTGGTCCCTAAGCCCATGAGTACATGAGATGATCCACGAATGATCCCTAAGATCTGGTCAGCCATAGCAGTAACGTCGTTCATACGAAGGAAAAGGACAATGGTGGTGGATGACTAGAAGAAGACATGAGGACATATATGCTCAATAAAAGAAGCTGAAGCGATAACAGGAAACCATACCATAGCATTCGTGGACATTTGGATGAAAGTGTCGTTTTGGCTGTGCTTTCCACACGGGGCCCTGGGCGAACGAAGAGTGCAATTAGACCATCTATCGGACAAGATTCAAGGCAATCAGTGGGCATGTCGAGAATTCCGAGTAGCATACCAGTCTTGTCCATCCGTGCTGCTCTATAAACTCCTGACAGGACGTTTCTGTAACTGGCAGAGGTAGAACATTACGGTATACTAGATAAGGCATCGGACTGTTAGGGACATATTCTGTTGGAGGAAGTGTGTACGCCTCGGGTGCTGGCAAAATCCTCTCGGACACGTTCGAGATAGTAGCGTTGGTCGACATAGCTGTAATGCTGAACCACGAGGAGCGATAGTGAGCTTTTCCAGATGGCGAAATGCAGTCAACGGAGAAATTATATCCAGCCCTACTGTCTTCTAACCGAGCGATCTCTCGTATTGCATATCAAGCTCCCCGCACACATCAACACCTCACCACTTCCCCGCTCGCATATTGCCCGGATGTAGTAATTAGCCCTATCAGACGATGTTCATGTGTCTACTAAATAGATTCCAGTCATCCATGTAACCGGCACGTGCAGCATGACGTGTGAGCACTTGGGTTAATGGAAGCCACTAGTTTGCAAACCTCTACACTTATTCATGGACATTTCTTTAGCAGGTCCTGGCCCTTGGGTTTCGATTCATGCTCATGCCAAGACATGGTGGAATTGAATGGATGCTACTTAACTAGAACCTTCAACCCGAACTAGTCAACTGTCCTCGATAGCACCACACTAAAGAAAAAAAAAGCCGCACCCAGGACGTACCAATCATGGCATTACTTCGTAGATGACCGCGTACGTGTGATCCCACTTGAAGCAGAGCGGGTCAATAGTCTCTATCTGGTTATACGCTCGCACTGAACCCCAGAATGGCAAAGTGTCACGACCATAACCTGCACCCTATCTACAATCACCCGGAGGCGGTATCGCTCGGCACCGGTAATTGTCTGGATACGGTTCGGAGCTCGCACCTCTGCTTTATCTAGGGGTGATAGTATCTAAAGAGATGATAGAAACAGCCCGGGTTAGCTCGGGACATGAGAGTCTATCTTTGGTCCATATTCGACCGACCCGGTCGTGTGATCCAAACACTGACTCTATATAATCTTTGCGCGTCTCCAAATTAATGTCCAAACCCTGAATCTTCGCAGCAGCTACTTTCATTCGGCTTTCTCAATCAGCGAGCAACATGCATTCAACGACTACATCATGCGGCAACCCTCTAGAAGGGGTGGCTATCGACCAGCCCCGGCCCATCAAGGTTATTTGTATCGGAGCAGGATTCTCAGGCATCTTGACTGCGATCAGGTTCCCTCAGCAGATTCCCAACCTCAACCTTACCATATACGAAAAGAACCCGGACATTGGTGGAACATGGTACGAGAATACGTACGTGTCTCCTAACCTTCCTGATGTATATACTTAGCATAAAGCTGACATCTACAGATATGCTGGCGTCGGTTGTGGTCAGTGGACTGAGAGCTTTGCCTCTGCAAGTACCGTGCTGATTTGGTTTGATGTCTAGATGTTCCGTCGCACGTGTACCAGTATTCGTTTGCTGGCAATCCCAATTGGACCAAGTTCTATGCGGGCGGCGCAGAGATTCAGCAGTACTTGAAAGATGTCGCCTGGCGATACGATGTCGAGAAGTATGTTCGATTACAACATCACTTTGAAAAGGCCGACTGGGATGAAAGGGCGCAGAAGTGGATTGTTACGGTCACGAATCTCAAGACCGGAGCGGCAAGTTCATTCAGCTGGAAACTCGAAGCTCAAGCTAACCATGCCAAAGATGCTCACCGATAGCGCTGATATTCTGATCAAAGGAACCGGCATTCTCAACAAATGGAAGTGGCCTGAGATCAAGGGGTTGCAGTCTTTCAAGGGACAACTCATGCACACAGCCGGCTGGGACCCTGAATTCGATTGGACTGACAAGGCCGTTGCTCTGATTGGGGCTGGTTCAAGCGGCATTCAAGTCCTTCCTCACATCCAGCCGAAAGCGAAAAGAGTGTATCACTACATGAGAGGGAAGACCTGGATCAGTCCTGTCGGTTATGCAGCTGAGGTTGGTGGAGGTAAAAACAGAGGTTCGTCACATCCAACTCAAACGATTCTTCTCATCTAACATTCGAGACTATAGACTATACCTTTGAAGAACGGAAGGAGTTTTCCGAAAACCCGTCAAAATACCAGGATTATCGCCATCTTGTGGAAGGTGTCATGAACAAGAGTCAGCTGTCCACCTTTCTGGGAACCGACGAACAGAAGCAACTTTGGGTGGAATCAACCTCATTCATGAAGAATAAGCTGAAAAGGAAACCAGAAATCTTCGATTCTCTGCTTCCCAGCTTCCCGCCTGGATGTCGAAGGTTGACCCCCGGCCCGGGATATCTTGAGGCCCTGGTGGAGGACAACGTCACATTCGTCGGGGCTGGCATCCGCAATGTCACCGAGAATGGCCTCTTCGACACTAATGGAGATTTCCATGAAGTTGATGCCATTATATGCGCGACTGGATTCGATTAGTGAGTTCAGGCACCACTTGATTACCCGCGTGAATACTGACCAGGAGCAGTTCTTGGAGTACTGCGGATACACCAATCACTGGTCGGAATGGAATGACACTTGAAGACATGTGGAGTCCGTGTCCCGAAGCGTACATGGGTGTGACAGTCCCCAGCATTCCCAACTTCTTCATGTACTTGGGTCCTGCTGGCGCACCTGGCTCCGGCAGCTTCGTAACTATGCTTGAATTCGTAGTTGATTACATCATTAAATGTGTTCGAAAGCTACAAAGAGAGCATATATCTTCACTTGAGCCAACGTAAGTAGTACTACACCTCTGATTGTTTATTGTCACTGACTTCAGTAGCATGGATGCACACAACGACTTTGTCCAGCATACGAACCAATATTTTGAGAAGACTATCTTTACATATCCAGTAAGTGTCTCACAAAAGATGGTACTTGCATGGGACACTGGCTGACGCACTGTTCCCTGCAGTGCAAATCGTGGTTCAAGCGCAATAGCGAGACTGGCCGTATTGTAGGCGTCTGGCCCGGTTCATCGGTCCATGCTCGAATTGCCATGGAAAATCCACGATGGGAGGACTTTTCCTACGTTCGCAAGCCGGATCAGCAAGAAAACAGATTTAACTGGTTCGGCAATGGTCTTACGCTGGCCCAGGAAAATTGCGAGAAGACGACACAATATTTGGACGAGGTTGACATTCCACCTGTGATTAACAAGCATCCCAGACCTACCAGAGGCATGCACAAAGCTGGTGTTTTTAGCGGCGTACTGCAGGGTGTAGCTGGTCAAATTGCTGGGAGCGTATCTACGATGCCTTAAGAAATGGTGGTTGAGCGAGCGCCTGTAGAGAGCTGGAAACAAGAGAATGACGAAAACCAGAATAGCAGAGAGGCAAGAGATTGGAATTCTCTTACTCCAGTCTTATATTTCGATTCACCCTCTACTCTCTTGACTTGCATTGATATTGGAAAGACGTCTAGTTTAGCCTAACCCGCAGAGTACACGTCAATTCGAATACAATCCATGCCACATTTGATTCGCTATTTAATTCGTTCAACTACTTCCTTTTGCTATTTCTATTTTCCCCTAACATTGCATTCAACTGCCTGTCTGTTCTCAAGAAGACCTCAAAATTAAGCCGGTTCTAATATCTTATGTATGAGTAGGTGAACTCACTGAAATTCAGCTTTATTAATCCATAGGTAAGGAGAAAAACCACAACTTAGGTACATCTAATGGAGCTGCAACGAAGGCCCCACTTGAAGCTGCTGGGGTTTGGCTGAGAAGACAAACGTACATTGGGAATAGAGGCATTTTCCGTGTGAGCATGCATCTTTTGACACCGATAGAGAACTAGTGATTTCAACATTTCTAAGCCGACTAGAGTCTCAGCTAATAGATGATATCTAATATCTACTTACAAGTGACTTGAAATCGGAAGCTCGTAGGCATATTCCGCCACAAGCTCACTTGCAGCACGCGCAACGCCAAAGCTGTACGTGAAACCACCAGCTTCCTGGCCATATGCGTGCACAACCTTCTGACCATTAACAATTTCCTTCTCAACTCTTGTCCCCCCATTTTCCTGCGGCCTATACATGTATGTAGTCGCAATGTCGTAGAGAAGCTTGTAGTCCTCCGGCTTATCAGAGGGCAACACATCCGGCAGCACTTTATGACCTCGCGTAAGAATCTAGCACACATTAGCTAGGATATCCAGCACCATGTCGCATCTTTACTTACCGTCTGTCTTTGATAATCATATATGGCTCGGTCCTCAGCGCCAAAGTCCTTGAAGCCACCCAAGTAACAGGTTCCGTCTGGTCGGCCAAATATGTTAAAGTAATACCCGTCGCGGCCTCGGTAGATGAAGCCCTGGTCGTACTTTTTCTCCACGATAATCGATTGCAAACGGATCGGAATAAGAGATTTATCAGCCACGCCTCCCAATTGCTTTGAGCTTGCCCCCGACGCATTGACAAGGATATCGTGTCCCCGGCCCTTAAGGTCATCGAGGCTTTGAATGTCCACACGTTGAAACTCGACTCCCCTTGCTTCGAGACGCGCCCTCATCCACTTCAAAAAGACTGGAGGAGATATGATGATGGACTTATAAGTCATACCCCAGGTCGCCGCTGGTGGTAATTCGTCAGACTCTAGGAACCGGAACCCGGGAATGCTAGATTGGAACCAAATTGCATCCGGGGATCCATATTCCATAATCTCAGTCACATCACTGATCCGAAGGCCTGCGTCAGGATGCTCAGACGCAAATTTCCAGAGCCCAGCATACGCGTCGAGCTGTAACTTTTGATCTCTGGGGCTCGAGTCCGGCACGCCAACCCAGCAGGCACCTGCCCAGGGGCTGGCATAATCGAAATCATTTGGGTCACATGGGAGGTGCTTGCCAACAATGGTGATTTTGCAGTCGGTTGGAAGCTGGCTGGCAATGGTCATGCCGGTGACTCTGTGTGGTGTCAGTGGCGCTCTTGTTGAGCATGGGGGAGACTTACCCGGCGCCGAGGATAGTGATGTTGACCATGACGGGCAACTAAGCTGGGAACACAGGACTAAGCTCGTGCATCTTCTAATGGAGCCAATCAAGCAGATCTTATATACTTCGTTGGGGCTCCACATTGTCGGATCTGTGCCGTAGCCGTCATTGGAAGTACCCGATGGTTCACTGCACGACTCGTACTCAGCAGCACTTTACTCGGCGCCAGTCAGGCACGACTTCGGCAACCTCCCATGATCTGATTGCAAGCCTAGAGCAACATTATCTACCATCATATAGTAGACGTGAAAAAATCTTCAACAGTTTCTCATGCTCCGTGAGCTGAAGCTGTCGTGCGCAGCGTTACTCATAAGTCCATGACGATGGCCATCCTGTTTGGCAGGCATATTTGACGCTGATTCTCGGTGCGATTTGCAGATCACAATACGACATCACTTCTATCGCCAGCTAAATCAGCTGTTAAGACAGCTCAATGTCAACCTACGTGTACCTTATCCCAACTTCCGGGGTGCCGAACCTGGGGCATGAGGGCCAGTGCGATAACGCCGGAAAGAGGCTTGGCCGAATTCATCTTATTGCATGCGATAAGTACCCAGCTAACGCGCGTATGGCAAGGGCCCTAGTCTATGCGTGTGGGCTGAGGATCAAGCTCGCATCGTTGCCCAAAGAGGCAAAATTCCAACGTCTCAATCGACTGCCCCGCCTGGGGCTAGTGTGACAGTATCGTCGGGAATCCATGTGCAAAAGCGCCTCTGACCGGTTCGTAATCAACGTACCGGCACCGTGCTTAACTGACTGCTTGGGATTTTCCTATTCTAGATCAGATACGAGGCTGAACCTCTCAACACGGTCAAACACAATGGCTCGACTCTTCGACCCGGTTTGCAACCGGTTGGCTGAGTGCAAATCTAGACCGGGGTAACCAAACCCCTGGTAACTTTAGCTACGAGTTCCGTCTTGCAGCTACTCCATAGTACATGAATCGGCAAGCATATTCCGAATGTTGTCGGCCGGACCTTCGACGATGCTCTCCCCTGTGGCAAGAACAAGCGGTCGTGAAATAAAGAGCCCTGATTCCCGTCAAACTTTTAATACGACCTTTGGTTCAAATTGTCTCATCTTCACACTCAAACCGTATTTCCGTCCATCGATCAGCCAATATGTCCTCAGATCAAGTCGAAAGCTCTCTCGAAGAATCAAAAGATATGGCACCCCCTAAGCTCGAGAAGCACGTCAGTTGCGCCAACACCGTGCATGAGGGCACCATGGAGGAAGGCTCCATGCGCGACAACTCGGACTTTTTGCATCGCAGACTCGGTCAACGTCAAATCCAGTTGATTGCTATAGGTGGCTCCATAGGCACGGCGCTTTTCGTCCTGATCGGCTCTGCTCTCAGCTACGCCGGGCCATTGGGGATGCTTCTAGCTTACATCACTTACGCTATTATTCTGGGTCTTGTCAACAGTTCTATGGCCGAAATGGTCGTGTACATGCCCGTCAGTGGCTCGTTCATCCGCATGGCAGCCAAATGGGTCGACCCGGCGCTCGGTGTGATGATGGGTTATAACTTTCTCCTCTATCAATGGAGTGTCATTCCCTTTGAAATAACTGCTATCAACTTGGTTCTCAAGTATTGGAGCGATGACATTCCAGTCGCAGCTGTTTGTGGGGTCTGCATGGCCGCCTACTTGTCAGTTCACCCTTCCGTCTTAGTTGCATGTGTACGCTACTCACCAGTCTTTGTTCCAGCTGCCTCAACGTCTTCGCAGTCAAGTACTACGGCGAGGCTGAGTTCTGGCTGGCTATCGGCAAAGTCATTCTCATCTTGATCGTCTTCAGCTTCACATTCGTCACCATGTGTGGCGGGAACCCCCAGCACGACGCATACGGCTTCCGGCACTGGAAGAAACCTTTCAACCAATACATTGCAACCGGATCACTCGGTCATTTTGAGGGGTTTCTGGCGGCTCTGTGGCTCGCCGTGTTTACGTACGCAGGGCCAGAGTACGTCGGTATGATTGCGGGAGAGGCAAAGCAACCCCGAAAAACCCTCAAACAGGCTTTCAAGACAATCTATTGGAGATTTGGGATCTTCTTCATCGGAAGCGCTCTATGCGTTGGTACAATCTTGTCCGCCGACGACCCAGCACTAGGCGACCAGCATTATGGCGCAGGTGGCTCGCCTTATGTCATCGCTATGAAGAATATGGGAGTTGAAGGTCTGCCTCACCTTGTGAATGCACTCCTTCTGACAAGCATCTTTTCCGCGGGGAACACATACGTCTACGCCGCTACCCGCACGCTGTACAGTCTCTCTGTTCAAGGTCAAGCTCCCAGGTTCCTGCAAAAATGCACAAAGAGTGGCGTCCCAGTGTGGGCGCTTGTCATTACTATGATCTCGCCAGCCCTGTCCTTCTTCAACGTTTCTGCTTCCACTTCCGTTGTTATTACCTGGTTTATTAACATCACCACGGCCTCTCAGATACTTATGTATATGGGTGTCTGTATTACGTACTTGTGCTTCTATCGCGCAATCAAGGCTCAGGGTATTAGCAGGAGATCTCTTCCATACCGAGGCTGGGGCCAGCCTTACTTGACGTGGGTCGCGCTGGCATTTTACTTCTCGGTCCTATGCACCTACAGCTACACAATGTATCTGCCTGGAAATTGGGACATTGGAAGCTTCTTTTCCTATTATACTATGGGTTTCGTGGGGATCTTAGTCTTTGTCGGTTGGAAGGTCTATCACCAAACAAGCTTTGTTAAGCCAGCGGAAGCAGACTTGGTTTGGGATAAGATGGTTATTGACGCGTACGAGGAGGATGCTGAGCCCGTGACATCTTGTTGGCGGGATGCTCGGAGGTTTATGCAATGGAGGAAGTAAGTATCTTCTCAAATTGGAAGATCCCAACTATGCTTTATCTATTATTCTAAAGAGACCATTACAATGAAGCGGCAACAATGAAAACGTCTTGGCAAAAGTGAATGAAGACACTCCCTGCGGGATATGATGGGATCGAGAGGAACTAATCGTACAAGGCCATGAAATACCAGTCAATACGTGTAGCTGATCACTGGTGCCGTTTGGATAGTGCAAGCAGCTACCGCATCACATGAATATAACTTCTATAGCCTCCACTTCTGAACTCAGTTCATCTCGTGATTATGTCGCTCCGAAACAAGGTCCATATTGACCATCTCCCAATCAGCAAAGATCTTTGAGGTCAAGGTGGTGTCCCCTGTCGCAATGGGCTTCACAGATCCGTCCAGGGAACCCTTGTAATCGCTATACACGGAGATCTTGTGCTTGAAATCTGGAACAAAGGACAGTCCTGGCGGGTCTGTCTTGACAACCGAGACTCCCTCGTCGTTGAGTTCTTGAGGCCTGATGCGTGTTAGAATCAGTTGGGTTTGTTTCATTAGGAGACTCAAACTCACAATGGCTGGATGGCGTTCTCAAAGACATCTTCAAACACGGCAATGACCCCCTCGGCGAGTCGATAGCTCGGCGAAGGGCTTCTCAGTTCCTTTGAAGGTGATAACCTGAAATGGAGATTGGGCACGAGCAAGAAAATTCAGTGATGCACCATCGGCTATGGCCAATTTGAGCGACAGTGGATAGAACTTGAGGTTCCTGACTGAAGTGATGTGTTAAAGAACTGAATTCGCAAGACTTTAAATCATGAGAGATAAATAATGGAAAACTTGCTTGCCCAAATGGCCTCGAGGTTGGCGATAGAGCCATCCTGTGGGAAATACAAATGTTAGAAACTTCTTCTTTCGCGGGTGGAACACTGAACTCACACAAGTAAAGTGACCCCAAGGCGCAACATCATCCTCAGGCGAATATCCCAACATCTGGCAGAGTTCATCGCCGACTGAGGGCTCTACACTGGCGGTGTAGGGGCTAGCCTCGGTTGCAACATTGTTGGGATTGTACATCATGGCCGCTATGTCTATGTTTGTTCCTAATTAGAGGACCCGAGAACCAGGAGCCGACACGGGCATACTGGCGTCTCTCGTGCGCTCAAGCTCCCGATCGCTGACCATTGTGTCTGCTCTGGAACCAGTATTGAAACAGTTCTATCAGTGTTTAGTAGTAGTCCTGTAATGATGAACAAGGTGGGAGGGGATGGCCTTTTATGAGCGTTCAGGGTCCGCCGTTTATTATGAAACAGACCGAAAATGTACATTTTTCACCTTGAAAAGACGGTGAATTTAATTTAATACTATCGTTGTCCTGCATCGAAAAGCATAGCTGAGTAGCTGCCTCTCCGCATCGTTGATAAGAACGGCTTTCTTCGAAGACGTTTCATTGCTCAAAGCGCACATACAAGCATAATCTTTATATCAATTTTTGTCCACTTCCGGAGCTCTGTCCATGGCATGGATGCATCTTAGAATGCTTATGCTTCCCAACGTTCATTAGATAAATTGCCCTGGTGCTCTACTTTTATATAACTAGTATCGTTGCAGACCTTAGCATTATAACAGAACTGTTCTTCCTTATTAAGTTGAGCCTTAAGAATCCTATTTGTATTAAGAGCCGTCTTTTGTTATTGAGCTCTCTTGTTTATAGAAAGACCTTTAAGTAGAGTTTATTACTACGAATATCTAGTTTAAGGTTAAAAATAGTTACATTTTGACTCTAAATACTTCCATAGGTAAGTAGTCATGTTAGGGCAATAGATATAAAGAATCTAGTCTGCTGCCTGAATACAAGTACTCTCTTTCTAATACTGAAGTGGACATCGCAGTCGCATACTCGTATAAAAAGGCCCATCATGACCTATTATATTGCAAAGTTGGAGCTTCCCCCGTACGGAATCCGTCATAATCATTCAAGAACAGCCTCCAACTACACTCGGCACGTTCTGGCAGCTCGAGTACGTCTTGCCTCCAGTGACTTTCACGTTAGACCACGTCCAGTTGGAGCAAGACCCACTGCCACAGACAACGACGACATCGTACCCAGAGCTAGCGACGGCGCCGGTTCCGGCAATATCCTTGACGGTGAGGCCCGTGATGGGGATGCCAGTGGTTGGGTCTCCGTGGAGGTCACCACCGTCGTAGTTCTGCTCGATCAGGATGCCGTATCTATTCTCAATATTAGCATCGAAACTTGAGATGTGAATTGATTTAGAGAGCCATACTTGGAAATAGACTGGAGCGTGATGCCAGAGTATGTCACCCCGGAGATGGTGCCGGTGTCACCAGCGCTGGCCTTGATACGGATTCCTAGGACCATGTCAGATAAGTTTGCTTGTGTTAGGTAGCTATTGCTCCTACCGTTGACGGAGCTCTTCACCACAGAGTCAGAGAACGTCACAGAGCTGACAGTGTTGTCAGAGCGACCTCCCACACTGCCGATGGATAGACCGTGACCGCCGGAGCAAGTGCCTCCGGAGAATGTGATATCCTAAACAAGTCAGAACATGAGGACGCAAAGTTGAAAGGCTAGGATGATGCTCGTACAGTTCCCGAGTTTACAGCCACGCAGTCATCCTGGTTGTAGACATTGGCTCCAGTGATTGTCACGCCTGTGCTGGTACCAATGTCGAAGCCATCCGTGTTATGGCCGAGGGAGTCAGTATCACCAGCGCTATTGTCAATCGTCATGTCCGTGATGGTCAAGTCCTCGCACCCACTGATGCTGACGGCCTGCACGGGGGTGTTCTGGATGTGAAGGTTGGTGATGGTCGAGGAAGTTAGGCTGTGCGCGTAGAAAAACTTGGGCTTCGTCTTTCCACCATTGCCTCCCTCGCCATCCCAGTATTGAGCACCGCCACCCTCGAGGTACGAGCCGCTGGCGCCCTCGATGGTGATTTTGTTGCCCTTGATTTGGAGCAGGGGACCAGCCCATTCCTTGTAACCCCAAGACGTCTTGCCTTGGAAGATGACCTAATATGGTTGATTAGCATCGGTTTTAGGCTGAGCACGCGACGGCACCTTACATGAGTGTTGTCTTCCAAGTCAGAGAGATCCAAGGTAGTGCCAGACGGGACAGTGATGCCCGAGAGCACAATAGTGGCGCAGGAAGCCTGAGACTTGCTCGCTGAGGCGTATCCAGACGAGCCGGAGAAGGTGCAGCTGGTCGCTCTCTTGTCGAGGGTAGCGTCAGGAGCAGCAGTAACCAGAGGCGCAGCCATGGCTTCAGCCACGGGAGAGGCTGTCGCAAACGCCGCGAAAGCGAGCACCAGAGTGGAGGTAAGGGAAACCATTGTCAGGCTGAAAATGCAAAGTCTCTTGTGGAGTAGAATAAACATCGCATAGAGTTAGCGATGGCTTCGTCTATTATATGCTGCCTTTTCCATCTTTACCCCGATTGATTCGTACACGCGTTCTGTTTCCGATCCCCAAGCATCACGGCAGTTGAATTCCTCCAATGGTTTACGAAATTACTGAGGGGAAAAGTGAAAACAGTAAAGAAAACGACAGTCGCCGTGCCGAGACTGCCGGAACCACGACAGAACTAGGATAGAATTATGGAAAGGCACTGACACGATATGCCGACTTTGCCGGAGACGTGACAAGACAGGAGTGTAATGAAACAGGACTGTTGATGGGTCATCAACAACCCTGGCCGGAACACTGCTCCATTGCCAAGACCCGATTATTAACTGCTAGAGGTAAACCGAGTATGTGTGTAGTCATTGAGGCTCTAGATCTTGGCAATATGGCGATTTGGCAACCGTACTTCACCGTCTTGGCAGGATGCGAAAGAAACACAATCGATCGAAATCGCACAATCCTTAACAAACAAAGACTGAATCGCGTGGTGTACTGGAAGGGGACGATGAATGCCTATTCAGGATACTAGGCTGCTGACGGTGAACCATGATTGGTGGCAATATAACACCCGTGCGATCCGTGTAAGTCAGGAGTCTTACCATCCGTTCCAAGATTGGACGGCCTATCTTTCCACGCACCTGCAATTAATGCTTGAGCTGCTTCATGCCTCGACTGTAATTCTCTATACCACTATCAATTGATACCTAAATTGACTTGGATATCGAGTATGAGTATGTGACGAGAACGAATCGACAAATTCTTTGGCTTCTCTAACACATCCTCAAAGTCTCATCAATAATTTGTAGACACGCCTTCTACGCCGTGTGACATGTAGGCCGGCGAATATGTTTCCCAATAAAATTCTTCGCTATCATTAAGACCAGATCAGTTCCCAGTACTCACAGGATGTTTCCAAACTTCGTACGCCACCCAAGCCTGGAATATCCCAACAGCGAGCCCAAGAATTCCTAGAACAATTGCAATAAGTACACCAACTAGCATGGCCATCATCACATACTAAGAGCCGCTTTTGCGCTGAAACCATTTCTCCAGGATGCCGCGCGGGCTTGGATCCTCTAGCTCCTCAAACAGGTCCACATGTCGGCCGCCGAAATAGCTGCAAGATATATCTTCTTCGCCTTCCCTCCGATAGGCGGCCGAGTCATAGCGCAGGCAATTAGGGTCGAATGATTGCTTGGACACCAGGTCGCGGGGAACCTGCTCCGAGTCTAAGTGAGAAGGAAAGAGGGCCTTTTCATCTAAATCTAAAACTCTAGGGGCGATCTGTCTTGAATATTTCCCCTAACATTAAGGCAATTAGTGCCTATATTTTACGGGTATAGTTCTTATTAAAGGTCTACTTATATTAAGATAGAGTCTTTAATACTTAGTGGGTCGTGCAACTCTTGTGGCGCCGTCAAATGCTCCCTTAAGACACTCGCGTAATGGCAAATTTCCTTAAACCCCCCTTGTACCGTCCATCCTCAGATGGTTTCGCAGATCATCAGTCCCTTGAAAAAACAACCCTGTAACCTTCTTCAGTCTCTGGCTGATAAGGCCAATTTCCCATTTCTAACCTTGGCAGAGTTGTCGTGCACAGAGATATTGCCCATGTCCATTTGCGGGAAGGCTCTCCACATGAGCTCGGCCAGTGACTTATTAGAATGCCACTGAATTGGCTGGGCTCCGAGCTAGCAAGCCGGAGGCCTGGTTGTTGGCGGAATACTTGACCGTCGACATGACTTATTTGGCAAGATTGAAAGCCCGATACTAATCACTGGGCGGAGGTGGCGTGTTCTATTTGAAGAATTACTTATGTGTTGATTTTGAGCGCTCATCCGATTGCATCCTTGATCAATCGCAATATTGCTCGAGTGAAATTTTCATTTATCAAGTCTCGCCTTTGTAGGAGGGTGATGGAGAGTACAAAGTGTCTGTCATGCTGGGAATGCCTTGCTTTCTGAGATACCACGCTCACCCATCGCACCAATCCTTCGTACCATCATGCTGTTCTCGGAGGTCCATCCTTGTATCGTCATGATACCAGCCATCGTCAAGGACCCTCGACCACGGACAGACAGAGGGCCGGGCAGGAGGCGCGTAGTTTTCATACACAATAGTTCCGTTGCCCAGTGGAAGCAGCAGATTGTCCTCATCATGCTATGGCGCTCAAAAGCGCTCTGCGTCGCCCCCAATTGCCCAAATTGGACCAGTCAGGTTATGACGGCGAAATATCTCTACCGCGTCGTGCAATGACCACTTCGTCCAGTCCGCGTCGGCATGGCGTCCGTACCATTCGGTCGCAAAATTCCAAATTTGCTCAATTGGCCGCACATCTCCTTTGGGGATTCCCCTAGTAGAACACCACTCGTCCACCTCGGCTTCGTTGCGGAACAGTAACATGACCGAGCAAGTGTAAATGACGTTGTCCCAGGCGTTACGCATTGGGATTGGAAAGTGTATAACGTAATCTTTGTCCAACAGCTTTCCGTTCTCGACGGTGATGGACACTTCGTCGCCGATAGCACCAAGCCTGGTCTTGAGAGTCGCGGTGCGGCCTGCGAGCTGCATCACGCCAAGCGAGCACCAAGCGCAGTTTCCCCACCATTTGCGCTCGTCTGAGTAGACTACACAGGTCGTGGGCGCTGCTGAAAACGGGTGGGCAACCCAGACCTCGTCAGAATGTGGGTGTAGCACAACGCCGTGGTAGTCTGCCAAACCTTGCAGGCCCTGTCGCGCCGTCGTTTCACTGCACTGGAAACGGGTTGCGATCTCGCTGACGGTCGGGGGACGCTGGTTTGTAAGAAACGAGGAGATAATAGTTTCGTGCAGGCTTGAATTGTCCATAATTGCAAGCCGTAAGAATGATTATGCTTTAAGATCGCGAGGAATCGGTATTTTTTGTATTTCCTGTTGTTAGGAGGTAGCGCGTTGTGAAAGAAGGCGGAAAGAGCATAGGGGATGTTTATCTTCATTATATAGTATCGTCTCAATCAGGCCAGAGCAGCACCAGTACGTGGTGACATATTAATTTATATCTCCGTAAGTGGCGGCTGGTTGTATGAGTGGAGTGTCGACAAAACTGCGTGCTTAGATGGGGCTATTACTTGTCGAAGGGCGTAAATGACATGAGTAGGGGGGAAAAAATCGATCTGCGAAGTGTTCATATCACTTGTCCACTTTTAAGCCCTGATTGGCGACGTTAGATAAGTCCGCCGCGGACTCCTATAAATACCTGCTATTATATAAATTAGCGTAAATTTCAATATATACTATCTTTATAAGTTAAACTATTTATTTAAGCCTTTTAAAACTTTTTAGCCTTACTACTTTTAACTTTTTTATATTTTTAATATTTTAAAATTTTTAAAAATATTATATTTATAAGACTATAATTATTTAAAAAGTAATTTATTAATAGTATAATATATAATTAAATTTAAAATAATTAAAAGTATTATTTTATATAATATTAAAATTATTATTTAAATAACTTATTAATTAGTTATTTAATTAAATAGTTACTTAATTAATTATTATAATAGTAGTAGCGGGTTATTATTAGAGAGTACCTCTAGTTTATATAATTTAACATAATTAACTTTTAACTATCAAATCGGGTCGGATCGACCGGCTTCCCTTTACTACCTTTTCTGCTCCCTATCTTAAGACAATATACTGTTTGGCCTCACTTGTGGTTACCACTAGTAACCAACCCTTTAATAGGTGCTTGAAGAGGATGCGCTGCATATCAAAGATCGACAGCTTGCTAACCATAGTGAGCGGCCACTTTGCCAGTCTCAGCTTAGCGAACTCAGGCACGACTGCAGGCCGATAGATCTCCCCCGGCTCTCTGACTACAAGATCTTTCACTCCTCCCCCACCATTTCTCCGAATGCAGAGACCCCTGGTCATGAATTACAGAGTCGAGGTAACCTTCGTGGACTGTGTCGGCTAAGAGCCATCGTTACTCCACCTTGATCCGCATGAGGCTTGATAGGCTGGGCTTTGGAGTGGCCTTGGCTCTTCGTAAGATGCAGAATAGGACAACAACAGCGGCTGACACCTCTGTCAGTAGAGGTGAAACATATATCTTGGGTTTATATTGAACAACGATCCGTCTAGATTGCCCTCAAACTCTGTATGCTAGATACCTGAACTAGGCAGCCGTATTTGCCATCTTCAAGATTACGTCCTTGTCGCAGAACTCAACCACCTTCTTGACTTTGGACCCATCCTCGTTGAAGTACAAGAACCAAGCGAGCTCGGCGGGGTACGACTCTCCGCTGTTGGTGTGTACGTCTGCGATAGACGTAAACGCGGCCCGGCGGGCCTCGCCGTCGATGACCAAGTTCGAAATGATGTTGTTTCTGAATTTCAACACCTTGATATCATTCGCAAAAGTCTCCTGATACTTGGTCGTGTCGAAAAAGAAGTCTGCTGCTAAGCCAAAGGCCTGGGGCACGGACGCGGGGAGCAGGTGCCGGGTGCAGTCCGCTGTAACGTCGCGGTTGATGATGGAGGCGTCGTTCTGGGCTGCGCCCTCTTCGTACGCTGACAAGAAGGCTCGGGCTGTAGCCTCAATGCGCTCTCTGAGGTTCGTCGAGGAAGGAGTTGAGGCCATGATGAAGCAAGTTTTTGGGATTCTTGGGAAAGTCAGGTAGGAGTTGAAGACAATGGTGTAGTAGAAAAAGAGAGCAGCGATTGCATATCACGTTGGGCTTACCGCCTATTTATATTCCATGCGGAACGACATTATTGCCATCCCACATCAACTTCGGCCCCTGTCTTACTTCAAGCCGTAGTCCTTCCCGGCGATAGGAGTAAATCCATAAGTAAACGCCGTCCTTTACATGATGCTTCCACAGACAAGATCAATCAATACAATCTCGTATATTGCCATTGACCGTTCCCATCACAGACCCATAACTCGCCGTGATGACTTTTTTCCCCTTGTCGGCCTAGTCTCTCTCTCTCCCCAAGACAAGGAACAGGCCCGGAGCTCCCGTGGCTTTGCCCTAGCTCCGCTCGATGACAGTTTTCTCCTCCTTCAGCCTAGCCCACGGGGCGGGGGTTCTCGCATGGTGCGTGCCCTTGTCTAGCTCATGTTGATTGACGTTCAGTGCACGACCCATTTCGACTTCGAAGACCAGACCCGGTGGTTTACTTTCTTCACTACATACCAGTACGTTTCGACAACAGCGACACAGAACTGGATATTCGGTAACTCAGCATAATGGAACAATCCGTTACTCCGCTTTCTTCAGCCCTGGGCGAGGGCGAAGCGAACAGGGTCGGCGATCACCCCAACCACGTCGACGCCGAGGCCGAGGCCGAAGCCAAGGCCAACAAGCAGCACAGGAAGGTTCAAAACCGGAAGAACCAAAGAGCACGACGTGAGTCTTTCCCTCAATGCCTCACCTCTTGCTGAGCTCATAAGCTTTGAAGGACTGCGGATTAGGGAGCAAGACCCGGGGTCTGTTCAGACGTCGCGCCCGTTCCAAGTCAGGCGCTGGCGCCTCGACGAACCCGATGATTGTCCATCCCGAGACGCCTCGTCAGCATTGAAAGGCGCAACCGCCACATGCATCTCTCCTCGACCACCTCACACTCACGTCAGTACATCAATGTTCACACCCGAACGCGCCGGAGTCCTTCGAGGGCCACCGTCCACCGCCCCAGTCCATGCTCAGACGCCCCTAACCCCCCCGTCCTTCATCTTCCCCCTCTCAACCGATCACCTCCTCCACCTTGTCCAGTATAATGTCTTCCGCGCCTTCGTCTCCAACAAGCGCACTCTCAATACCCTTCTCACGGGCTGGACCGAAAGCCCCCCCTCCCCAACTACCTGTCCCATCAGCGGTCCTTACCGTGACGACACAAGCGTTTACCCCCTGAACCCCAATATTCCTCTCTCCCTCGTCCCGACTCGCCTCCAGCAAACCCGCTTGCACTCCTTCTGGATCAACCTCTTTCCCTTTCCCTGCGTCCGTGACAATCTTATACGGCGCGAAGGAAGTTTCGACCACTGGGAGCTGCTTCAAGACCTCATCGGTGAGCTCATGAGTGCCACGCCGGCTCGAGAGCGGCGAGGTACGCCCGTCGCCATCACCGTCTCCGACCCTAAAACTATGTGGACTCTGCCCCTCACAGCAGGAGGTGACGAGGACGAGGTCACTGCGGGGCGCAAGGGACTTATTGTTTGGGGTGAACCGCACGACATGCAGAGCTGGGAGGCCACCCCCGGCTTTCTTGCGAAGTGGTCGTGGGCTGTGGAGGGATGCAATGACCTAGTTGAATCTAGTAACCGCTGGAGACTGATGAGAGGAGAGGAACCTATGCGCCTCTCTGAATCGAAATGGTAGCCGCTATGCCGAATAAGTCTCATAGCAAATGAAGGATGGCCGGCTCACGGGCAAAAGGAACTTATCCTTAGAGTACTGTCGACCATAGATTACACCTTAATTTTAGATAACAGACGGGCGGTTATGACCACCACACACAAAACGCCGTAGCTGAGAACGTTGCACCCCGCGTCGTTGTTACTGGGACTTCCGCCTCACATAACGCTAACAACAAGAACGGCTTTCTACCTGTCGCCAAGACAAATTTTCGTCGATTCGAAGAGCTGGCGACTCGCCGCGGAGGTTGAAATTGTCTCGTAGGCGAATCTCCGGATTTCGAGGCGCATGATGTCCACCTATTACGCAACCAACTTCCGTCCCCGCCTCTTCAGGATGAAAGCGCGGACAACGAAGGTGTTCGGAGCCTGAGCGTCGTGATATTGGAGCTTCATATTGCAAGGTTATGGAGAGAAATGTAATCGATGCGCCTAGGAGATGGGTAAGATAAATGTTCTCTCATTTCATGGAGTGCGGCAAAGATATTGTTAGTTGAAGCTGCGTTAGGTTCGGGAATTGCTAGGATTTTACCGGGAGCTGAACCAACCTGAAAGAAGTTGCTTGCTTGCGATTAGTTTCATATGCGCCGCGTCCGGATTCCGGACTTAGACGGAGCAGTCCTAACTCATTAAGTCCGGTACGTCTCCTACCTGGAACGTCCACTCCTGCTTTCGCCGTCTCGCGCCAATAAAGCCGCGAACTGGACTGTTATGATAGCATGGCGCTATTCTACCGGTGCTCGCAAGTCCGGGGCAGACGGCGCCCCGAAAGGAGTTACGTAAACTTCCTTCACCTCCACTGGTCGTAGATCCATCTCGTCACGGTCTCCCTGCCTTGATCATCCCGCACTGTTCAGAAAAATCGAGCACAGCAAGGGTGCTCAGGATTCTACCAAGTTGCGACTAGTCTTCAGATCCTACAGCTCAGCCAAGACCGCCTCAGCAAACTCTTCATTGTTGTCAATCAGAGCAATGACGCCCAATAGAAAAATGGTTTGGCGCGATCAGGCTGCGCCTTGCTC
The DNA here is from genome assembly GCA_020736575.1 of Thelonectria olida. NCBI lineage: Eukaryota > Fungi > Ascomycota > Sordariomycetes > Hypocreales > Nectriaceae > Thelonectria > Thelonectria olida. The sequence goes on from JAGPYM010000046.1 coordinate 69,429, forward strand.
ACCTCAAACAGGACCGAGCACGCTGTGTCTCACGAAACCTCGTTGTCTGCGACTTGAAGGTTGGTGCACTTCGTAGATCAGGCCTCTGCCAACGACAAAGACGGATATTGCGCCAAAATGCGATCGGACGACGGCTTATCTTATGATTAAAGCAATACGCTAGAGAAGGGGATGGGACCAAGTGGCTGACCTCTTGACATCTTGTAGCACGGTTACATGCTTTTACGTGGCAAGAAGTATGGCAACAGAAAGAATGTTGGACTTAATCACTGGCATAATGGCTAAACTTTCCCAACACGAACCAGTAGGTCCTTCGGCCGTACATCCTGGAATGACATGCTGCTTCTGCTCACATTTTTAAACTTTCAACTGATGGACTCTCGCTCTTTTGTAAATGCCCTGCTCAAAGAGAGCTTCTGGAAACGTGTTAGATATTAGGGCCGCAAAGAGTTGTTGTATCACTCACAAGCAGATTGCCGTACAGCGTCGCAACCGTTATTCTCCCAATCCCGGAAGTGTATGAAGCCGCACGGAGGCCGATAGTTCCAGGTCGAAGTTCTGGTGCGCAGTCAGATCGACGCAGATACTACCCTCTTTGAGAAGGTTTGTCGGGACTTGAAAGGTCTGGTCCGGACCTCCGCTGATGACCACGACACTAATCGGAAGGCAATCCTCGAATGGTAACCCGGCACGTTTGTAAGCTGAAAATTCGGACTGTCTTTGCTCCTTTTCAACAGCTTCGTGCCTGTGATGTCGACAGAAAAGACGGTCGCTCCTTCTCCGGCTAGAAGCGCGGCTAGCGGCTTGCCATCTGAGCAAAGTCACGTCAAATGCTCACTACCATCACCCCACGGATGCCTGGCGGTAGAGCTCATGAGATAGGCACGCTTAACCCCGGACCCTGAAACATTGATAATCAGGAACTCCTGGAGCTCCGGCCCTGGAACATACTATTTGTGGAGAGGGTGACTAGCCCGAAAGGGGGAAAAAGGTCATCACGACGACTCATGGATCAGTGATGGGAATGGTAAAGGACGAGCAAAGGACGGAACATGGCGGTGTACAGCTTTCAGTTTGGCCTATCGCCCGAAGGGGTCTCTGAAGTGTACGGTGATTTGTAAGTCATGGTCTTCCCAAGTACTGCTCTCCTGCAATGAGCCCACGGCGCCGTGTAGACGTTAAGCGAGTTAACTTTATAAGTGAACCACTTTCCCCTCCTGCTTCCACTCGACTTCAGAATCCAACTCCTCAGTATCGCATCAGTCCTCCTCGTGATACTTAAGCAAGTCTTGTTCTTCATCACCATCTCTCAGAGTCCCTCGCCAACGCCATACCTGGGCATTTTAGTTAACTCAAACCTAACTCATGAGTTAACTCATAACTCTAACTCATAAAACTCATATGAGTTGAGTCTGAGTTATCGCTGCTAACTCATGAGTTAACTCATAAACTCACAACGGCGTTCCTGGCGTCTGATTAGCCCGCTCTATAATCTAATCTAATCTATCGCAACCCCTCTATATTCAGAATTATCACATCCAACAGACCAAAGGGTCATACATTTGATCAAACCGGAAGGAAGGTCTTCCAGCAGTTCAGACAGGCAGTTCAGACCGGCAGCCCGGAAGTCCGGACTTCCCGTCAGTGGTTGGTATCACCTATGTCTCCCAAAAAGCAAGTTCTTAAACACAACGGCCCCGGAGGACCAATTCATCTTATGTATAAGAAACCGACCTGTTTCCACTCATTAGATAGAGAATCAAGAGCTTCTATCCCTATGATCCAGATCCATCAGAAATTGACAAGAATCTTAAGGTAAAAAAAGTCTTCCGAGTAGCTACTGCAGTTTCTAGTACGATTTATCGGCAGACTCTTCATCGCCTCGATCCATTATCTATACCATCAAGCCATCGCCATGGCATCCGAAACTTCGTCTGTACCGAGGACACCCTCTTCCGCCCCCGACTTCATCGATATTGAGAGATTTTTCACCAGAGAGAAGGCGAAGCCTCGCACTTTATATGTCTGCTTATACTGTACGGCGAAGCCATGGAAGGATGGCTATAAGGGCAATGCGCGGCGCCACATAAGGAATAATCATCCATATCTGATCGGGCTCTCTAGCCGGCAGAATCAATCTCAGCAATCGCTCGACGTATATATCACATCATCGACTACGCCATCCGAAGCGGCATTACGGAATGCCTTCAATCGACAGGCTTACATCGAAGCTCTTATCAGCCTTCTCACACGTCGCAGAGTGGCCTTTTCGATGGTTGAGTGGGATGAGATAAAGGACCTAGCACTAGCATGTAATCCTGCCATCGAGGATAGTCTGATTACCTCCCGACGTACAGTGATGCGCTACATCTCAGCTAGCTATGAGTTCTACGCTGCTCAGTTGGCCGAGTCCCTTCAATCTGCCATTTCGATGATTCACCTCTCATCTGATCTCTGGACATCACCACACCGACATGGTATGCTTGCAGTATGCGGACAGTGGGTCGATAAGGGCTATAAACTTCGAAAGGCGCTTCTAGGTCTGCTAGAGTGTCGAAAAGACCACTCTGGCGAGTCCCAGGCCGGCCTGATCGCTGATGTCTTGGGGCGATTCGAAATTCGACGCGTGGGTTATCATACTGGGGATAACGCATCCTCGAACAATACCTGCCTAGAAGCTTTATCAAAGAAGCTACTTCACGGGCGAGGAGTAAGTAAAGATAAATTTCTATGGCTGTGCCAGCTGAGTTTCGTCTAGATAATCTTCGATCCTGTCCGCCGCCGTGTCCGCTGTTTCGGCCATATTATTAACCTTTCCCTTCAAGCTTTCCTTCTCGCGCGCTCGAAAGAAGCTTTACGCGCTGCCCTTAATGCCGCCGGCAACGCCGCTGGTGCGCAGTCTATCGAAACCTTCTCTACTGCTCTGAATGAGAATACGCTTTCAGGACCCGATACCACGGTGGATCACACATCAGAGGAGAACCAGGGGAGACAGCAGAGACCTCCGACGAGAGAGAGGACTACTCAGCAATTAGAATTTAGCGGATGGGAAGGCATTAATGCTCTCCAGAAGCTCCACCATCTCGCAGTCTGGATTGGAAGCTCTCCAATCCATAGTGATAACTGGCGCGAAGCTGTGGGTCGCAGTCTCGGGATCGATAACGCAACACGGTGGTCCTCATGGTATAAAGTTATCAGTGTCGCCCTCGATAAGAAGGCACAGATCGTCCAGTTTATGGTAGACCATGACAAGGACATCGGCTGTGCTCATCTTCTATCAGGCGCCGACTGGGATATACTGTCGAAAACGCATACTTTCCTCCAGCCCTTTACCGAGGCAACTTTGATAACAGAAGGCGATAAAGCGAGCCTCTGCAGTACGCTGCGGCTGATGGATGGTCTTCTCAGCCACTTTGAGAAAGCGAAGGTAAGGTCTATCTCCGTTAAAGAGACAGCCTTTAACTAATTTGTTAGATACACTACTCGACCCCGGAGTTCCATGATAGCCGTATGCTCCATTCTATCGAGATGGGATGGTTTGTACTCGATAAATACTACTCTATGTCTGATGAGGCTCCCGTTTACGTCGCCGCTCTTCTTCTCGATCCACGCTGTCGAAAAGCATACTTGGATAAGAACTGGAAGAGTGCGTGGATTAATCCAGCGATTGTGGGAGCCCGGCAAATATGGGAGGAGGAATACAATACCAATATCGATGGAGACATAGAAACTACTCCGGAGGATATGCCAGCTGCGCCGGGGAAGCCGCCTTCGCAGCTACAGCTATTGCTACAGGAGATGGAGGTCGAGACGGCTCTTTCAACCGATGGCGATAACCTAGACGCATTTATTAATTCTCCGGCTGTCAAGATCGATTGCAAACCTCTGGAGTGGTGGTGTCGCATTGAACAACGACGGCAGTTTCCACGCCTTAGCCGTATGGCCATCGATATACTCTCGATAAGCCCTCAGTCGGCAGAGCCAGAAAGGACCTTCTCAGGCGCTCGTAGGACCGCATCATGGGACCGGCTGTCGATGACGTGCGAGCGGCTGCAGGAAGTTGAGTGTCTCGGCAACTGGATGCGGAATGGGCATATTGTCGGGACTCGGCACGGTGGGCTGGGGCTAGTATGTGATCCGGACATTGCTAATGATGATATTGATATAGAAATTAGTGATATTGAATAGCGCGGCGATTTTCTGCACTTCAATACCATAGATTCTTATCACCAACTTCCTATTTGGGAAGCTGGCGATGTCACATGATCATTATAGGTGAGTTGACTCATGAGTCTGAGTTAAACTCATGAGTGAGTTATGGCTAGGCCGTAACTCATATGAGTGAGTTAAAAGGGTCGAAACTCATGAGTTAACTCAAACGCCCAGGTATGGCCAACGCAATCATGTCGCGATACGCTGAAGCCCACGCTAAGCCAAACGGGCCTGGCGACGCGCGCCCGACGGCCCTGCAAATCATCAAGGACGAGGGCGTTGAAGGCAAGCTCAAGGGTGAGGTCATTGTCATCACCGGTACGTCTTCCGGCATCGGCATCGAAACCACTCGCGCCCTGGCCACCACTCGCGCCACCCTCTTTCTCACGGCCCGAGACGTCGCCAAGGCCCAATCCGCCCTCGCTGGTATCTTTGAACCTTCCCGCATGGAGATTATCGAGATGGACCAGGCAAGCCTCTCTTCCGTCCGCGCCGCCGCCGCCGCCATTCTCGCCAAGACCTCCAAGATTCACCTCCTCGTGAACAATGCCGGCATCATGGCCATTCCCGACCTCCGTCTAACCGCCGATGGCCACGAACTCCAGTTCGGCACGAACCACCTCTCGCATTTCCTCTTCTACAAGCTCTTGGAACCCGCTCTCCTCGCTGCCGCCTCCCCCGACCTCCCGTCCCGCGTCGTCAGTCTCGCTTCCTCGGCCCACAACGCCCACGGGATCAATAACCCCGACAACTACAACTTCCAAAAAGGCGGCTATGACCCCATTGTGGCCTACGGCCAATCCAAGACGGCCAACATTTACATGGCCAACGAGATCGAGCGCCGCTATGGCTCGCGCCACCTACACTCCACGAGCGTCCATCCCGGCCTTGTCCAGACGGGGCTGACCCAGCACATGCCCCCGGATGCATTCAAGGGGATGGAGTTCTTGTACCCCACCATGAAGAGCGTTGAGCAAGGTGCCGCAACATCGGTGTGGGCGGCCGTCGGCAAGGCATGGGAACATGAGGGCGGCAAGTACCTCGCTAACTGCGTCGTAGCAGAACCATATGCGGAAGGGGATGACAAGTTTTCTTCGCCCGGGTATGCCCCGCACGCCTATGACGTGGAGAAGGCGAAGAGGCTGTGGAGCGACTCGCTCAAGCTTGTAGGATTGCCGGACGAGGAGTAGGGAACCAAGAGGGGCCTGGCCCTCAGTATACAGTCAACCTCGTGATTTCATTTGATGAATACATTCCTATGAATCACGGAGCCATACAATTCGTGATCCTCTAATTATTTATACGTAGCGCGATCACTTCAAGTCCGGGTCAACTGATCTCTCGGCGTTGTCGCGGCAAACAGAACTCTTGCTAGGCTGTGCCCTTGTTAGTGGACGCTCCCAATTGCCAGACTGTAGGGCCACCGTACAACCCCCATCAGTCTCGGGCCCTGCAATATATGCCGACGACTCTGTGGCATCGAGGACGTAGACGTCGTTGCGGCACGCGGCGCTGTCGCCGCCGAAGACGAGGGCCCTGGTGGCGACAGCAATACAGATTACGGCGCGCAGGGGCAGAGAGGAAGCTGCCGGTAACGAAGGAGCACGACCAGTTGAAGACGTCAGTATCGAAGACGACAATGTTGGACCTTGCGAGCATCGTGGCGTGTGCGCGCAATCAACGCTTCGGTGAGCAGTTGGAACAGAATGTTCCTACCGATGTTGATACCCGAGAGCGGTCGAGGGTATAAAGGGAATGGAGTCCGCCAGGCACGTGACGCGCTATTCTCGTTTTCCCCGAGCGACATGCAACGTCGATCTTGGTTTTCAAGAAGCGGATTTTCCCTGATCGCTCCAGAGATGAGACTATACCATAATAGGAAAGTGTAACGCTCCACCAGTCGTCCACCTTCAACAGTTTGCTGCGATAGCAATATAGATTTAACGCTAGCAACTCATTTTTCGCTGTCTTCTTGGGCTGCTTAACTATGAACTGAGAGTATAACAGACTACGAACCTTGGTTGTGGTGTTGAAAACGTAAGTGCTTATTGCCTTCTGGACGGCTTTTCACAAGCAGGCAGCTTTCAGGCCAATCCCATGTATCTTGGGGAAATAGAATAAAAGTTTTTAAAAATGAATAACCTTCATCATATCTTAAGAAGTGCACCCCTCGTTGAGTCTGCTAGTCTAGCCCTCCACAGCCTCGTACGGTTCAAAATAAATAGTTCACTTCTCTTCCCAAAGCAAAGATTCGCAACACCACCTGGTACTAATATCTTGCCAATTAGGACGCCACCCGGAGACCAGACATGAACACCATCCCCACATCCACTAAAGACGTTGCCATTCATGTCGCACTTAATGCCATCTGGAAAACCATTGTCCGCCATTGCGAAGAGTCGACGGTTCACAAGGAATGGCTGTCCCGAGTATGTCGAAACATCGAAAGCGTAACTCAATTGTGTCAACCGCATGCCCAGGAGGGAGCTTGAAATTGGTTGGCAACTCACATAGTAGAAGCCCGGGCATCGTTCACACTCCCGTCGCCCCAGATTGAATCTGTGTCGGTTATGTACACCACCTTCTCATCAGGACTGAAACAGATGCCGTTGGGGTGTCCAAACCGGTCAGCCACCGCACGGATACTTCCACTTGCCGGGTCAAATCTATACACCTGGTTGGGTAGAAGAGGAGGCGGACGATATCCTTCTCCAAACCCGTATGCCGGATCGGTGAACCAGATGCTGCCATCGCTATGCACGACCACGTCGTTGACAGAGTTGAAGGGTCTTCCATAGAAGTCAGAGATGACCAACTTGCTTTCGTAAGGCTGATCACTCTTCATCGAAAAGATTCCGCTTGGCAGATCAAAAGACCCTTGAGCGCAGAAGAGCAAATCGTTTCTACTGTTGGTACCTCCGTTCGCCATTGCCATCTGGCCGTTTGGCAACACTTCATGGCCAACCTTCTCCTGGCCATCGACAACACTGAACGTGATCTTGGAGACATGGACTGTCGTATTACCTTCGGCATCCTTGAAGGGGCTGCTTGTAATGAATAGCTCATTCTTGGACGGGACGAAGATGCCGGCTTCGAACGCAAACGGATAATCCTTTTCGAGAAGCAATTGGAGATGCGGCTGCGAGCCTGTCACTTGCTCAAAAGAATGATGATACGATCTGAAAGCCGCCATAGTGATTTTTGTGTATGTGATTCCGGTAAAACTGCCGCTTCTGGCTCAAATTCCGGCTAGCAGTACTTTGATAGCTACTTATAGACCTTATGACGGGTTCAGGCCAGGCAGTTACCTTGATCCGGTCGGGATTCTGCCTAACTAGGAAGTTGGGTAGGTGGAATACCGAACCAACGTTGAATGTCAACGGCGCACGCTAGGTCAATCTGGGCAAGTCGAAACCCGGCTTGAAATCATGGGTCGCCGAGATCACGACTCAAGTTGTCAACATCTTGAAAGACTCTGGAGGTCAGATGCTACTGAGTTGACACAAAATATTAAATACTCGAGTATGGCGCAAAACTTTGTTTGAATTCATACCCAGACACTATGAAACACAGACACAGGCGCAGAAACTGGATGCAGAAATGCACAGATACTAGACAGACGCTGCATTCCCTAGGTTGACCCGATGCAAAGTCCTGACCACAGGGATAGCGGCAAGACTTTTTTCAAAACGGTTCTTTGCGTACATATATCAATCCACCTGATGTCCCTGCTACTCTCGATCTCCAGCTACATGAGAGGTTGACACAAGCAGATCGCGAGGAAGCCTGTAGTGCTTATGACCATAGGTAAACCAGTAGATGAGTGCGTACATGATGATGACAAAGAGCACAGCTGAGACGTAATTCATCTGGTCTGCCTGTACGGGGAGGAAGTAAGGAAAACAGTAGAAGACTAAAGTGACCAAAAACCAGATTACAGTAACAATATTACAGAAAAGTCCGATTTTAGGGAACCAGAACGGCCCGTGAGGAGCTCTGCTGCGGCCCCGCCAAAGAAGAAGGGCGATAGGCAGACAGTAGGTTGCGTATTGCAGAATGATACCTCCAGCAATAAAGGAGCTGAAGGCTGTCTGTGAGCCGAGGTACAAACATCCGCAAAGACCAGTCCAGCAACATGACCAAAGATGAGCCCAGATTGGGGTCGAGAATGGGGCAGGTGCCAGACGGCTGAGGTATGAGTGGAAAGGAAATCCCTTGTCTCGGCTCAGGGCCCACGCGATACGGGACTGCCACGTGTGGATGCCAATAAGCGAGCCGTATGCCGATACGAACACCAAAGCCTCGAGGGCCAGCGCTGCGTTCTTGTTGTGGTGGATCACGTTGAAAAAGATCAGCAACGAGTTTGTCTCCGTTGTCAGGTCCTTGGCGGTAAAAAAGAGGGCAAAGATAATGAGCAGGCCTGTGGCCGCTCCAACAAGGATGGTCCAGATGAGGGCTTTGGGGATATTCTTCTGAGGTTGAGGAATTTCATCAGCGAGATGCGTGGCGGCATCCAAGCAGGAGAAGCACCAGTTCAACCCGTTGATACCAATGAGGAAGGCGATCCCATCAGACCATCCTGAAATATTATAGTAGTTGAAGAAGAAGTCTCGCCCAGAATTGGTCCCGGTGTCGGCCGCGAAAAGAGCGACGAAAATGATGGCGATCATGGTAACGGTGAAGAAAATGAGAAATTTGCCTATCAGGGGAAGCAGGAATTCGAAGCAGTTCAGTCCGAAGATGAGCATATTCAGCACTTCGAAGGTAACGAACAGCATCCAAGGCTTCACTTCGAGTTCGGGATGGGTGAAAGAGATCATTTGGAACAAAGTCGTACTCGCCGCCAGCGCACAAGATGCACTGATACACACGACCGAGGCCCACGAAATGATGGCGGTCATATAGGAGAGGAAGCGGCGGGGTCGCTCAGGGGATAGCTGGGCTACCCAGACATATTGGCCGCCTGGGTGTGGCCACATGGAGCAGAATTCTCCCAGGGTCGTGGCAATGCAAAGAGCAATGGCCGCGATGAGGAGGAAGCCCCAGAAGAACAGAGGTGAACCTCCAAACGGCGCTGTGGCGGCGACGGTCAGGATGACGCCGGTAGCCGTGTTCGTGATGGAGTAGCCCAGCCCAATGGCTGTAAACGTGGTGAAAGGCTTTTGATGGCGAACTTCTGCCGAGACTCCAGCTCCAAAGGACTCAGCCCTTCCCAGCGCCTGGCCCTTTTCGGCCTCAGCTATGGAAGATCCGTCGGCGAGAACATGAGGTTTTGCTTCTGGCGAGGAAGCCATGGCGGTAGGCGGGCCTGGAGCCGACGAGATATTGAAACGGCTAGAGAAGAAAGTTTGCAGCAACGAGATGCTGGGAGCATGGTTTGTCGACAATAGAAGAACTAGGAGGACTCCATGCGGCACGGCGGTAGATATAAACCTTGGGCGCGCGAGCGAAACCCGCATGAAAGTACGGCCCCCAGTGGCGGAATGTGCGGTGGCTAGTCCCAAGTGCAGTTTACCCCAACGGCTCCCCGCGAAAATGCCACAGGGATGGCTATTTAGCGTTCTGTCTAAGTTGGTGGTTGTCGGTCTTGCCTGATTCGGTCAGTTTGCGACAGCCTCGCAATCGAGACCGGCCTGGTCCCGGTTCTCGATACCAAACGCTGGGTCATTGGAGGCCCCATCCCGTGTGGACCCAGGCTAGCTCGTCAAGTCAATCAACGTTTGTTTACATAGTATCAATCTCACCTTCCATCCAATCGGAAAGAGGCTTGAACCCACCGAGGCCTTACCACAGTCAAGGAGAGCAGTCAGACTTCGCCTCGAATTTGCGGAATTCTCCAACATTACTTAGTTGTTCTACCCAACCCCGTGTAGCCGATGGCATCTCTTTTGCCTGGCAACCGATCCTTTCAGTGTGTCGACTGATTGGAGTTAATTCCGTCGGAAGGGGTTCTATCAGCTTGCCTCGCCCCGGCAAACGTCACTTTGACGTCGCAGGCTAATAAAGGGCCCCAGCCCATAGGAGATATCCGATGCTCAGATGTTGCGAAAGAGTGATGCATAATACCACAGAAGACGTGCACAAAATGCTGCGAGGCAGATAAAGGATTTAGGTATAGTGTGCTATTGCAACCGACTAAAATACAGCATTATGGGCTCAGGCCATCCTTGCCCTGCACTGCCCTGTTCGCATTCACGTCACCCACGCTTCTGATACCAAAGGTGTGAGTCATGTCAATTGTTACACTGCTCCCTCGTAATTGGACGCTCCCATTTCCTCCTTGGCTACAGCTTGCTCGAAAGAGGCGCCTCAGCAAGATACTCTTGCACGAGCCTGACAGCCTCGCGAGCCAGACCAAAGCTGAAGGTGTAGCCGCCAGCCTCCTGTCCATACGCGTGGACAACCTTTTGCGAGCCCACATTCTTCTTCTCTACGCAAACGCCACCGTTCTTTTGGGAGATTATAGGGAAGACGCCGACGTGATCGCAAATAAAGTCGTAATCCTCAACGTTGGGTGAGGGAAACACCTCCGGCTGATTGGCATGCTGGCGAGCCATGATCTAGAGGACATGGGAGTCAGCTCCTTATGGCAGTGAGATGTGCAAAGGTGACGGGGAGACACTTACGATATTGCGATGGTCCGGGTTAGCGGCGAAGTCAACAATGCCAGGAGTCTTAATGCCGCCGATATAGATAGTGCCGTCCTGTCGGGAGAAGGCAGTTGAGTAGTAACCATTTTCGCCGCGGCGGATATACAGCTTGTTATATCCTGGCTTTCTGATCCTGATGTTCTGCTGACGGATGGGCTCAATCCGCAGCTCCTTGGTATCAATAAGCTTGGCAGCTCCGAATCCCGTAGCATTGATGAGCACGTCGTGGCCCATCCCTTTCAGATCACCGAGCGAGGTGACATAGAGTCGCTTGAAGACGACGCCTCGTTGCTCCAGACGGGCGCGGAACCAGGGCAGGAACGTCATCGGGGTGAGGACGACCGTCTTGTACTTCATTCCGAACTTGGCACCCTTGGGCAAGTCCTTGTCGGCGACGAGCTCGAAATCAGGGACTTTAGTCCTATACCAGACCTTATCGGGAGAACCGTAGTCGCAAATCTCCTTCATCTTGATATGGCGCACGCTCGACTCGGGATAGTCTTCGGCGATTCTCCACAGGTCGGTAAGACTGCTCAGTTGCATCTGCTGCTCTCGCTCGCTGCAGTCGTGCGTTCCGAGCCAGATTGCTCCCGCCCACTGGCTAACGTACTCGGGCTTCATCTCATCACCGGGCAGATCATTGCCAACGATTGTAATATCGTAGTCTCTAGGGAGCTGGCTGGCGATGGTCATGCCAGTAATACTAAGGTACTTTTGTCAGTGGCCGCCCAGATTGGGGGAGAAGGTGCAAGAGTCCAAATCGAAAACACTTACCCGGCACCAAGAATGGTGATCTGAGGCATTTTTGATGTGTCGTGAAGTTCATACACTGGCGGCGACGAGTAGGTTGAACGGAACTGGGTGAAAGGAGGGCATCTTAGATATCTCAAGGTTCTCGATTTGAATCAAGTAGTTTAGCACTCGAGTCAAGGCCCTTCGATGGCACAATCTTACTAACTCGGGCCTTTGTCCACCGACATAACAACACTGTTGGGAGGGGAGGGCATCCTCGCATGACGGCCTTTTTGGGCAAGTGTAAGCTACTTACCTGGTTGGGGCTAGCCTCGATTACTCTTCGCGGTCGCTCTGAAAACGGAAATATACACTTATTGTTTTGTTCTTATGTCGGTGAGGGGAGGGCCGAGACTGGAGCGATTTTCCTTTACAATTGGTATGGAACGGAATAGAACCCCTTTTCTGCGGAGCTGGCGGCGATAGCATACGCATTGAGGCACTTACCTGACCTGACATACTAAAATGTGGTACTATTAACGAGTAATAAAGCTGCCGTACTTATAATCTGAAATTGCTACTAATAATCAAGTTAAGAGTATATTGGATATATACATAATTCTATATATATATTAATAGTTAATAAAAATTTAGCAATTTTTATATAAATACCTATTAGTATTAAATATAAGCTTTTAATAGTTATTAGAAAAGAGATATAAAATATAAGTTAAAATAGTATTATTTTAATTTTAAAATCTTTTAAAATATAATTAATAATAATTAATATAGTTTAATAAGTTAGAATATTTATAAATATATATTAAGTAATATTAAAAAGGTTTTAAAAAAAGTTAATATTATATTATTAAATATATACATTTAATATTTTTATAATTGCTTTTTATATAAATAAATAGTTTATTAATAAGTTTATAATAAATATAAATAAGTTAAATATATATTTCTTTTAAATTATATTAATATTATTATAATAATATATATTTATAAAAAATAATAGAAATAGTTAACTACTTTCTTATTTAATATATAATATTAAAAACAGATTATAAAATCTAACCTATTTTTTCTTACTAACTTACTCTCTATAAAATACCCTATATTATAAAAAGTAAGCACTCCTTTAACTGCTATAAATAGACTCTAAATACTTAGAGAATTATATTTAAGTTAGCTTGTAAATAATATAAACCCTATAAGACCCCGCGCAGAGATAGAAACAAAGAGGCAAAAGCAGAAAGTGGATACTATATGGGCTTTTTACGAGATTATAATAAAGCTTAGGAAATGGATATATATAACAGCACCTAGTGCCCTATTGGTTGAAAACCACCGGGCGAAATAAATTATGTGTGTGTGTGTGTGTGTGTGTGTGTGATACTGCCAATGCATCAGCCTCCCCGGAACCCAGTTTCCCCACTCCTTCAAGCTCCAGGCCCCGAGCCTGAAGTAGTGTCCATTAGAAGCGGCTTGTCGCTTTCCCTGCAATGTAGTAACACCGCTCTACGTAGCTGATCCCTCCTTGATCTGGTCGGATCGCGAGGCTTGGCATGTTGTCCGGCGGGCGATTGTCGGCGCTTGCAAGCCTCAGACTTCCCCCTACCGTTTGCCGCTACTATGCCCGCCTCAAAGTCAAACGAATCAGGCTCGGCCAACCCGGCCGATGTCCCCTACGGCAGCTGGGAGTCGTTCCCTTGGGAACCATTCCCCGACTACGGCGGCACCAAGTCCATAATCTATCGATCCACAGACGGCAAAATCGTGGCCGGGCTAAGGAGTCTGGCAAGGGAACGCTCAAGTGGCCTTGTGGACGAAGCTTTATTTGTCACCGAAGGATGGATTAAGTTTCGTATCGGAGATGGCGAGGCTTTTACCCAAAAGAAGGGAGATTTCTGCTACCTGCGCAAGGGGCACGTAGTGCATATGGAGATAAGCGATGACTGTGGCAACGTGGCGGCATTCATCAACACCGAACCTGTTACATTGGTTTAACAGAATACCAATCTTGAGTTAAACTAGGCGTATTGGTCGTAGGCGCGACCACGACCGACCTGAAAGATCGAGGACAGCCAGTTTCGCGGAAGCATTGTCTAAACAATTCAAGTGGTCCACTTTACTCGCCTCAGACGCTCGTTCTAAAACCCTACAGTATACCCCGTCATTACCTCACAGCCTGCTCGTCTCCTGTCCGCCAAGCTTCGTGATAGCGTCCTCCTGCCAACCCGCAGCATGAGCAATAATCTCCGCACCCCGCTCGGCAAAGGCCAAGATCGTCAACATAGGGTTCGTTGTAGACACCGCAGGCAAGACACCAGCATCAACAATGCGAACCTTGCGCATACCCCGAATCTTGAATTGAGTATCAACAACAACAGAAGGGTCTCTTTCGATATCTCCCATCTTGGTTGTGCCACAGGGGTGGAAGAGCGTGCTAGATACTGCACGACCATATTCGGACAGCTGCTCATCAGTCTGGACGCTAGGGCCGGGTGCGACCTCGCGCTTAATCCAGTCTTTGAGGGGTGATTGAGCTGCAATCTTGCGAGCGATCTTTAAGCCCTGGACAATGGTGTCCTCATCGTAACCTTCGGGGTCTGTAAAGTAGGCAAAGTCCAGTGCGGGCTTGACGTTGGGGTCGGATGAGGTTAGGTAGAGACGACCACGGGACCTAGGCCGTGGGACGTTGGGCATCATGGAGAATCCATGCTCCGGTACATCGTAAGACAGATGCTTCGCGTTGGGGCATTGCGCGACGGTGTAAAGATGGAACATGAGATCCGGGGTTGTTCCATCGCCGGAAGTATTGGGCTCGTTGCGCCGAGCAAAGCAATAGCCGTCAGAGTAGGTAACGGTCTCATCAGGCAATCGCTTGTTAAGCTCCCACACGATAATAGCTTCGACGTGGTCCTGCAGGTTTGACCCGACCCCCGGAATGTTTTTAACGACCGGAATAGAAAGTGAAGAGAGCTGCTCCTCAGGCCCAATACCAGACAGCAGCAATAGTTTTGGGGTGTCGATGGCTCCGGCGCAGAGAATCGTTTCGTCTCTGGCTCGAATAGTGAGGACGGAGCCGGACTCGAGCTTGACCTCGACGCCGGTGACAACATCGGCGCTGGCATTCAACTTGGAGACCCATGCATCAGTGAGGATGGTAAGATTGTTTCGCCTCCATTCGCCGCGCAGGATCGGGTGGATGTAGGCGGTGCTGGCACTGTGACGGTGAACCTTCTCCGTGTCGTAAGCAATTGGCATGTAGCCGACACACTCGGTCAGGTCACCGTTCTGGGCGAGGATCTTCTTGTTGAAATCAGCGGCGATCGGGATATTGAGGGCGCTGGAAGTGGCACGGATCCAGTCCGACACGACAGCGTTCTGGTGCTGGGGCTCCACAACTTGGTACGGGAGACGGAGCTTGGCAATGAGGCGCTTCATCTCAGACCAGGAGAATCCCTTAGCGCCCAGTGACTCGTACAGCTTACAGTCATGCTCGATGGTATGTAGGGAGATGCCGCCATTGTGGCTTGAGCAGCCACCGAGGACTTTGGCTCGAGAGTGACGGATAGAGGAATTGCCTGGGGAAGACTGTAAGCATGGGATACCGAGATGAAGCAGGGCGGTTTCGCGATTAGGTATACTGACCTCGATACTGCTCCGTGATGGGATAGTCATAGTCGTATTCGGTCCCGAGCAGCGCGATCCATTTGCGAATGTCAGCGACTTTCTGATCGTTCAAGTCGCTCGGCCCGCCCTCAATCAAGAGGATGCGCTTCTTGGGGAGATATTCGGCAAGCCGGCTGGCAACGACGCAGCCTGCTGTGCCGCCGCCAACGACGACATAGTCGAAGGTGTCGGCAGCAGCGGCGGAGAGATAATTGACAGTGGACATGATAAACTGTGACGGGAAATTCTAGGATGAGGATTGAGAGAGGGTTCTGTCTTGATCGGCAGACCTGAAGCCAGCATATAATAACGCTGTCCCTCTGCCAAGCAGCTCTCCGTATGGGGCCCGGCTGCGAGGCCACCTTCCCCTTTCGGCGGGTTCGCTAGCGAGGCTCTGCGCGGATTCCAAGCCTTCCGTCTCCCCCGCCTTTGACCCCCCAAGATGTGCGGCTTGCCTCTTTCGTCGATTTTCCGATCTCTCGGTTCGATGCATCCGGCACATTCGCAGACCCCGTACGTGCTCTGGGTGGATCACGCTCCTCCTTGAGTTACTTGGACGGATGATCCTTGGGGCTATTTCTAGACTCCTGCCGCCATCAAATCCGCTGGTCCAGTTCAACTAGCAGAAACGAAACCAACATTGATCATGGCAGCTCCAGGGCAGACAGAGACCAAGGTGGCCATTATCACTGGCGGAGGTACTGAACCCTGCTCTATCCGAGTTTGAAAGACTATCCGACACATACTTGGATCAAACGTGCTGACTACCTACCAGCCAGTGGCCTGGGCCTCGGCGTGGCGACCGACCTGGCAAAGCGCGGCCAGTGGTTTGTGCATATTCTCGACCTGGACATTGAACGTGGCGAGGCTGCGGCAAAAGGTCTCGGGCCAGTTGCGTCCTTCCACAGGATCAACGTCAGCGACTATGCGTCACTGGCCACGCAGTTTGACAAGATCTTTCAACAACATTGTAGGCTCGATTTGGTGTTTGCCAACGCCGGCATTGTCGACAATGTTGACTTCTACGCCAAACACGACAAGCAGGGGCCCCCTCCGGAGCTGGATCAGCTCGCTGTCGACATCGACCTGAAGTCAGTCATCGCCACGACCTACCTTGCACAGCACTATTTTCGACTCTGTCCCTATGTCGCAGTACGGAATGTCATCATGACAGCCAGCGTGGGCGCGTTTTACCCCTGCTTCGCCATCCCCATGTATACAGGGGCAAAGCGTATGTTGGAAAACCTACACTGAAGGGGCTTGACTGCTGACAATGGATGCTCTGGGATAGACGGAGTCGTTGGCTTCTTGCGTGCCATTGCCCCGCGCCTTATGAGCGAGGGCATCCGTACGAATGCCATACTGCCTGGAGTCGTTGCTACTAATCTTATGACTGAAGAGGACTTTGAGCATTACCCTCCGGAGTACTTTACGCCTTTGGAGGCTGTCACCGGCGCTGTTTTGCAGATAGTCGATGGCGTGGACATGTCGGACGCGAAGGGAAAGACCGTTCGGGGAGCCGACATCTATGGACAGGCAGTGGAGATAAACATGAACAACATTTATTTCAGAGATCAGCCAGAGTGGTGCGATGAGGCCATGCCTCATGTTTTAGCGGCAACCGAACGCTAGATAATATCTGTCAATCAACCAACAAGAAGATAATCTTAAGCAGTATAATTTTACCCGCGTCTCAGATTCCCCCTTTTTTCTTATCGCATTATGTACCGCCTAAGTTCGTTTACGCCTGATGTTAAATTGAGCTCATGTGTACTGGCCATTCGTCTACGCCAGGAATCTACACCTCATCCGGCATCACCCAACCTGTATATACTCTAACTTGCAACTAACAGAAGCACGGGATCAATTTCTTGTTGTCACCTTCGTGTACACTGTCCACCGAGTGACTACCTCGCGATCGACCATCCATGTAATCAGTTCGGCATACAAAATTTCCACTCTTATCTTGATTACCAGGATGGATGACGAGCGAATGTGGAGTACGGAACCAGCCGGGCATACCCTGCATCGGTCTAAAGCTATGACTTGCCAATTTAGGAGTAATCGCGAGATTTGATTTGATTTGATTGAATCCTAGACGGTTGTGGCCGCTTCTGTATGGATAGTGTCTGGCCCGGTCAGTCTTCAGGGCATGATGGACACCAACAACAAGCGCTGGAACAGCAACAAGGCACGTTACTTGGTGCCTGAGGGAGCACTCAGTGCGGGATCTGAGTGGAAACGGAAGGAGGTCAACGATTATAAGCCAGGGTTATATAATAATAGATAACTACCTCAATAAGGGCCATGAAGCGGATACGTAGAATCTGTACGATTATAATGTTAAGTCTGCTACGCCATGCTCGAAAAGCGCCTACTTTCCATCCCAGAAACGAAGCCAAGGGATACCGCTGCATCTCTAGCTAGCCCTTACTTATGCAAAGGTAAGAATCCAATTTTGAGATATCAGAGAATCCAACCAGGAAACATGAATGCCGGTGTCCCGCAGTTCCCACGTGTCCTGCAGCAAGCTGATTGCCCACATATTGATGGCGAGTCGAGTGGTCGAAAACAGGGCCTTGAAGCGGTTGATGACCTCAGTCCGCAGTTGCGAGTCACCTCGCCGCAGCTCAGCGCCGGCAGTGAGCAGGGGGATCGAGTGATAGCAGAAGCATGGCACGTCGACAGGGGTTTGGAACATTTCTTGCAGGCTCTCGAGGGCTAGAGCATGTATGATGCGACTAGGGTCCGTGCCTGTGTTCAGACCGTCATCCCATGACGCGCCGAGATGTTGATTGTGCGTAGGCTCTCCGCAAATCTCGTAGAGCATGATCAGTCCGTGATTTCGATACGCGTTACTCAGATACACCAGGTCCTTATCACCACCGTCGGGTTTCCATGTCTTGAGCTTCTCTTCAAATGTGCCTTCTAAAGTCGGATCCCTCACCCCGCTTTGCATCACTTGTCGGCAATGGCGACCTAGACAGGCAACTAGGTACAACAGCTCCGCCGAGAACCCGATCATGGGGTGGTAGGACGATCGCATACTCTGTAGAGAAGAAAAAATATTAGGGATGTTCAGCGGAGAGAGATCGCCAGGTTCCGCAATGAAGGAACAGGACATGTCCCAGTAGATATACCACCCCAATATGAATTGAACCAGCGGATGTTCCCGCTTCTGCTCGTCAACCAGCATCTTCTCTAGTAGAGCCTTAGCTCCCAGAAGGTGCTCCTTTCCATAGCTAGTAGGATGATCTTCGGTCCAGGTCCAGGAGATGCCGAGGAGGAAGATGGTGAGAAGAGAAGATGGCTTGATGTTGTTTGGATCCTTCATCTCGAGCTGTAGCGATTGCATAGCCAGGCCACGTTCTGCGAGGCAAAGCTCCAGCGAAGACTGATGGAAGAAGTTTTCTTGCCCAGCACTGATGCTCTGGACGGCATGCACCAAAGACGGGGTGGAGAGGAGATGCTCGATGAGGGGGAACGAGAGCGGATTATCGTCGGGGTTTAGGGCCATCATTCGACTGGTTTTTTCAAGCCAGTATTGCAACAGCCGCTTATTAGGGCTGACAACACCAACCCACGGCTCTAGGACGGGCCTCTCGACCATCCAGGGGATTTCTACCTGCCACTGCCCGGGCGGCGTAGCGGAGAGGCACACGGAGCCACTGCGCTGGCATCGGATGCACACGGGGAACGTCTCGTCGCACTTGACCTTCCGTCTCTTGCATTCCTTGCAGCCTAACTTGCTCTTGCTCCTCGGCTCCTTGCTATGGCGTGTGGGTGAGAAGATCGAACAGGCCCAAGGTGACGGGCGGGCAACGACCGAGCAAGGTTGAGGAGGCGCCGGATTTGCCTGTGATCGCTGATGCCTGCTGTCGGAGGCAAACCGGACCCGGTATGCTGTTTTCTTCATGATTGGGACACAGGCTATCGACAATGCAGCGACAAGATACAGATCGGGGTTTGACGATCATCAGCTGGCAGAAGGAGGGGAGTTGTTGCCGAGTTAAGAGTAAAAAAGGGCGATTGAGAAAACAAAGTGGCGAAGAGCACAGGATGGAGTCTTCGGCCGCCACTCGCGGGGGAACTCAGCGTAAGAGATCGGCGAGGGGGCCTGCCCTGCCATGTGATCAGACTAGCAAAAACCTTGGATGAGCAGCGTAGGCGGCCAATAAGCTAGTGAACCGACCTTTGGTTGGGGAGATTTGGCCAAGGACATCTCGGTACGGTAACACTAGCTTGGTGAGTTAGTGTCCTTCCACTCCTCTCACCGCACCATCGGATCTCCATACTTGCAACTGCTTTACGGGGCACGAATTATATGGGGTATCTGACCCCCCACACCCTGCAACGCCTTCCAGTCAACCGCACGCTATCCCCATCGTTGCGGTGGCATTCGAGCCGAACTCTCTAACGCAATGATGGCAGTCTTGCCCTCTCAGGTGCATGTGAATATAGACTTTACAATCTATGTATATACCGGTCGGGACTGTCATGTGAACAATCTCACGCCAGGAATGGACGATGGAATGACGTCTCCATAGTATCGGGTTGCCTGCTCCGCAAACCACGAGACGAAGGAAGCGGCGACGATTTCAGATTTGGCCCCCGTGATCGTCTTTCCGTTCTCAAGCGTACGGATCTGTGCAACTTTGAACAAGATGGCGTCAACAGCATGGCAACGGGAACGGCTGCTGTCGAATGCATGGGTCGGTTTACTCACGATCATCCGAGTTTGCCGGTATCAGTTCATTCCATTAATTGTTTCAAGAGAGCTGCCCGCTGAGCTGAAGTTTTAGAAGCATAGGGCTTCTTCTGCGCCTTCTCAGCACTCGCGACAGCGCGCACTCTGTCCTGTCTGCCAAAGTTGGAACAGTCCAAGAGAACAGTGGCTGAAGCGGGCTCGTAAATAGGAAACATTTCTCCAGAGTGCGTGTCCTGCCATTGATCATCGATGAAGCCCTGGGTCGTCGGGAGGGATGGATCGCTCAATTTGCACCCGAACCTCTCTGTCCTCGAGGCTGGGGAGCTCATGATTTGGTGCTCAACGTTGATGTGCTTTCGTAGGTGAACCGAGGAAAACCTTTAAAATGACAATGAGCAGCGAGAGAGATGCATAACTTTCAATAGGAATCTCAAACTAACATCCAGCGATCCCTGTACATACTTCTCACTACAGCACTTAGGGTAGCCTATTTAGCGTAGATTAGGGCTGCCATGTTCTGTTAGGCCTTCGTCACAGCACCTTCCTCAAGAGTCTGGGAAGCGAAGGGACGCCAAAACCTAGGAGGGGAACCTCAAATGCCTGCATCACACGCTCAACCCCGCACCTCAACAATGGAGATGACTGTAACTTACGGGTTAGAAGTGGGGGAGAGGTACCACGACTTTCTTGTTTGGGACATGTACCGAGACGGGCGCTGAACCGCTCAGGCACAAGCCTCGCTAGACATCACAAGAGGTCATCCGTTATCCAACAGGGTTCATGAACCGTCGCGTATTTCTATATCTCGCCCTTGGACCGCCGTAACACTTCCAGACTCACCCATCTCATCAACTCAACTTCAACGTTCAATAATCAGTTCGCTTCTTTTCACAACCCGCTCCGAATCTCTACCTTGAGCTTGTCTACCGCCATCATGCCAGAGTCCAAAGGCAACGTCACCGGCAGCCGCGATCCCCAAGCCGTGCCTTATGGTCGCTGGGACTCGTTCCCAGCCGAGCCATTTCCTACCTACGATGGCACGAAGTCGATTATATACCGCTCTGAGGATGGCAAGGTTGTTGTTGGTATGTTGAGGGAAAAGGGGAAGGATACTTTGGTCTGGCCAGTCAATGAGTTCCTCTTTGTGACTCAGGGATCGATCATGATCGAGGTGCACGGCGGCGAGACTTACACCTTGAACAAGGGGGATCTTATGGTCATGTTGAAGGGGCAGACTATTACATTCGAATGCAGCGACGACTTTGCAAATGTAGCTGTCTTTATGGATCCGGAGGAAAGGGTCACTCTTGTCTAGCTGGTAGTTCTGAACAGGTCTTAATTACAAGATTGAACAACCAGGCATCAAAGTCCGGAGAGTATTTCCCCAACCAATTCTTCGTCGCGAGGTCGATGAAAACACTTATGATCTGAGCATTGGAGCATTACCTATCAGTCACTACCACAGCCCTCACCGTCACACCTCGTCAAACAATATGGACGTGATGAAATGAAACTAGGTAGTACAATGTGATAGATTTAGCTCAAGCTGTATGCTATGGCCTTCCTTCCAGCGAGCCCGAACTCACATCAATATCTCTACAACTTGTTGGAGGCCTTGACAGGACAATAAGCCCGAATGAATCCCTCAATGGTCTGTGTCTCAAGATCCTTTCCAGTACGCCCACAAGCCCGCGCACCCTTTTCCTTGAGGGCACGGCCTTCCTGGAGCAAATCGTCATTTGTGACCTGGCCATTGCAGTATCTTCCTTGCATGTAGTTACAGTAGTTTCGTAGACCGTTCACTTCTTTGGTCTTTCCTGGTGTGGCTGCCTTCAATGGTTCCAGCTCTGGCACGTACCTCGCCACCTGCGTGCCAGTGACACGGTTGTACGCATCCACAACATCCTGGAAAGTGGTATGGTCGGAGAGGGCCCAAACGATATTCCTGTCATGCTTGGATGGGTCAAGGAGAACACCATGTACGATATCGCCGTAGTCGTCGCGGACAGAAGTCCAGGGCTGCCTGACCATGGGGAAAAGTCTAAGGGTCAGGAAGCCTTCCTTATCCGGGATAGTAGCAAAGCCGCCAAAAGCCTTGCCGTATGTTTCCATCCAAAAGATGTCCATGGCCCAGCCAATATTGACTTCAGCGAAAGTTGCAAAGCCAGCTTTTCGACCGTAATTGGCAATAGCATTCTTGTTATCGAAAGAGACAATAGAGACCTCGCCGTTGGTCAACCTGTTAGCCTCTGGGAGTCCTTGAAAGACAAAGTGCGGCACTCCCTGTCGGATTGCACAGTCAATAACAATTTTACCCATAGCAGACTCGGGGGGGCCGACTTCGTTTTTGAAGTTGACATCGTCCGAGTCTGTGTTGAGAAAAACTGACCAGGCACCCTTGAAGGCAGCGTCTAACTCATCCGCTTTCCAGGAGTCGGCCTTGATAACCTCGAAACCTTCGCTGATGCGGTGTTTGGCTCTGGGGCCTGACGGATCTCGGGTGGTCAATCGGACATGGAATTGGGGGTTGTCTTGTAATGAATGGGCGACGGAACCACCGACCATTCCAGTCCCTCCAATGACTACAATGAGTTTCTTCTCTGAGTTGGAGGTCATTTTGGCGAATTGAATTGAAGGGGGGTTGTGCGTGCTTTGGAGAAGAGAATTAAAGATATCAAGAGATAAGTGTGTTCTGCACATGTAGATTGAATAGATGTTTCAAGCCATCTTATAGGTATACCAACGGTGGGTAGCCAACGTTTAATTGATGCGGAGGTGGCTCGCACTTGGCGGAAGGGGGCAATGCATAAGCGGTAGATCTCGCATGATATTTAAAATAGGAAAGACAGAGTTTGAAGCAAATGTCCTGTGGCTTATTTCCCTACCCCTTACCCTACGCCATATGTCTTATTGCCCTATATCTCAGTTTGCGGCGACATTCGGCTCCTGACAGTAAATAATTAAACAGTACCCCGCAGCTCGCTAGTCTACCGCTTCAGGCAAGAGAATCTACTATAGCTTCGATTCGCCTCAAATAACATCCACTTGACTAAGGCTCGGCAGTGCTCTGGAAGGGGAAAGCCATCGCCGAGCGTTCACAATCCAAACTTTTGCCTTGGGTGCAATAGAGCTGAAGGGGGGTCGACCACTTGGCCTCATATAAGGAAGCCCACAACGACTGCTACTGCTGCATGCATGGCATACTTTGGACACTTCCTGTTCACCCTTTTGTTTGATTTCCGAATCTTTATATCTCTTATGAAAATTCCACTAGAGCGAGTTTACCTGCAATCTTCCCGACCGAAGAAACTTATCTTCTTCTCTTCGGCATAATGACAAGGCTACGATATGGAACCGAGGAAGTTGATCCCAAGCCCTTGGGGCGACCGCTCCAGTTCCCTTTCTCCAAGCGCGTCGCCAAGAACAGGTTCATGAAAGCGGCTATGACAGAGCGCCTGTCGTCGTGGGATCCTCAGGATCTCAGCAAGCGCGGTATTCCGACCGATGACATCATCAACACATACAAGTGGTTTGGCAAGGGCGGAATCGGCATGCTACTCACGGGTAACCTCATGGTCGACCCCGTCAATATCGAGGCAGCTGGAAACCTCATCATCCCCCCAGAGGAGCCTTTCGAGGGCCCTCGCTTCGCCGCATATCAGCGTCTTGCCCATGCCGGGAACCATGATGGCAGCTTGTTTCTTGGACAAATTTCCCATGCCGGACGGCAGGTTCAGACTCGGTTCCAAACAGATCCCGTCTCGGCCTCTGCCGTACATCTGGACAAGGATGTCTGGGGCATGAAATTCGCCAAGCCACACGCCGCCAGCAAGGACGAAATTAAGGGTCTTGTGGCAGCTTTCACCCACGCAGCCGAATTTCTCTACAAAGCGGGCTTCAACGGCGTCCAACTTCATGCGGCCCACGGATACCTTCTCTCGCAGTTCTTATCTCGCAGGACTAACAACCGAACTGATGAGTATGGAGGATCAATCGCGAACCGGGCGCGTATTATTGTCGAGATCGTGTCGTCCATCAGGTCGCGGATACCCATTGCTAATTGTTTCATTCTTGGCATCAAGCTCAACTCTGTCGAATTTGACGAAAAGGGCTTCACCCCAGAAGAGTGCGCTGAGCTGTGCGAGCTTCTGGAAAAGGAATGTCAATTCGACTTTGTCGAGCTCTCTGGTGGCACCTACGAGGACATGGCGTTTGAGCACAAGCGAGACTCAACCAAGAAGCGAGAGGCCTTCTTCCTCGAGTTCGCTGAAGGGATTGTCCCCAGGCTCAGCAAGACCAAGGTATACGTTACCGGCGGTTTCCGAACTGTCGGGGCATTGGTCAAAGCGCTCGACGTGGTTGATGGTATCGGATTAGCTCGCCCATTCTGCGCCGAGCCCACTCTCGCCAAGGACATCCTGTCAGGTGGCGTCAAGACGGGTTCTGTTATTCCCAAAATTGACACTCAAGACTACGGACTGACAGAAGTGGTGGCGGGGACCCAGATGAGGCAGCTTGGCAGGAACCAAGCTCCAATGGATCTTTCCAAGCCTGAGGTAGTGGAAGCTTTTGAGAAGAGCTTCGCAAAGTGGGAAGCCATCATGGAAGAAGACGGAGACAAATCAGAGCGATATGGCTATGTGGACTTAGTGGGGGTCGATTTGCCCTCAATGACGAGCGGTGGCAGCGGCACCTGCAAACTTTAGTACGGTGGAACAAGATCTTTAGACTTGTAATTGGTTCAGTTTCAAATCGTCTGCTCTGACTAAGCGGCATGATCCCTTGATGATGGCGACTGATACATGGACACCCGGATGCCCAAATAGCCTTGGGCACCCGGAGCCCTCACAACCAGTACTGAATCTACCAATCGGAACAATCTCGGAGCACTCATGGCCGCTGGCTGAGTGGGGTATTTCCTGGGATCAAAACCACGTCGACGTATCCGAAGTGACCAGCGTGTGGCTTGAGGTCGATGCCGTGTATCGACCACACGTCTAGATGAGTTCAGTTCAAACTACTTGTCAGAATGGAGGAAAGCAGGGGGTAGGGATGGCTGAGGTGGATATGATGGACGCTGAGATTCCCGACGAGGTCCCTCCAGCCCCTCCGTGTGAGAACCTCGCTTTCATTCACTCTATGCTCCCCCCGGGAGCCGTGCCAAGAGCAACCTCGGGCCGAGACTCTTCTCATTGCCAAGTTTCTCCAAACGGCGGCTTTTGGGAAGATTATGGTGGGCATTCGACTGAAGCTAGACTACTTGCGGGAATGGAGGCGAGCCGACGGACCTGGTCGATTGTTTAGCGGCCTGGCAAATGCTCTCGTCCCCAATGGCTTCCGTGGCCAGGTATTGATGGATCCCGAGACTGGCAAATCCTTCGACGCCCTCGGCCGCATACGTCGACGGGGTTGTGGACTTTCACAAGAGATGCTTCAAACAATATGACGGCATGTCAGAGGAGCAACGGTACAGCACGATCCTCTCCGATTTCTTGGCCGGACGTGACCACTCGGCACGGACGGCAGCCATCTTGAAACTCACACCCGATCAAGTCCAGGCGCTCGACTGGAACGAAGGTTTGCTCATTGCAGGGCTGAAAGCGATCTCGATAGGGGCCATGTTCATCACTGGCGAGCATCGCGACAAACTACAAGGCATGTCAAGCAAAGAGCAGTGTCGGTACATCTCAAACAATCTGCCGGCGCTGCGACAAGCCGAGAAGGAATTTCTCAACAGCGGACTCAGCATTGCGCACAAGTTCGTGATATGAGGAAGCCGAAGCCTTATCAGACTCGGCAAGCCAGAGCTAATCAAAGGGGACGGCATAAAATGTGTTGTCGTGCCGGCGCTGACCACGGGACTTCATCCTATCGACGGCGGCAACCTGTCTGCGGCAGTGATGGATGGCAACCCAACAGAAATACTGCTGGGAAACGTTATGGAAGGTGAGATCGGCGACAAGGTCAATTGTGTCATCGGAGAGGCGCTGATGACATGTACCTACAGCCGGTTCCTCGTTTGGCAGGATGCGCTGCGCTCAGACAAGCCTGTTGAAGAGGTGGCCAATGCCACGGAGCCGACGTTTCTTGACCAATACACGAAAACAGTGAGTTGGTGGCGCCGTCTGGACTGTGGCAGCCTACCGTTGTGGTATTTGCGGGATTTCTGGGGTGGTAACATGATGATTGATCGCCCCGAGACGGTCGTGATCGTCGCGAAAGACGACGTCGAGATGTGGAAGAAGGTGTATAAGTCTTGGACCGTAAACGATTTGATCGCGGCTGCCTACCGGAACGAGTTGCTTATGAGCAAGACTGAGCTACCGAGCGTGACGGTGCAAGGTTGGTGGTTGAATGCGCTGGGTGACAGTATTTGTCCAGGCACAATTCCAGGTCGACAAACAATCTCGTGGCTAGCGGGCGTGACGGACAAACAGCTGTTCAGCACGCGGCGCCTGGCTGAGCAGATGCTGGCACTGCGTTTCCAGTCAGAGAGTGCAGAAGCAGCCTGCAACCCCATGAACGCGCCGACGCAGTTCGCCAGAACTTGTGGTTCCAGTTCCAGTGCTGGAAGGCTAGTTGTACTCTCACCAGCGACGCCGTCACCCCACAGCTAACAGCCGAGCTGCAGAGCGAACTCTCATTGAACAGGTCATCGAGGTCGATGTCGTGGGCAAACCGACGGCAGACGATGGCATTGTGGACGCTCACATACGCTATCCCACAGTCGAGGCAGCTGTGCGCGGAATCTCGCTGGAAGGCTGTCTGCGCCTCATCAAAGAAGAGCATAATGAAGTTGAAAGCACAAAGGCTCAAGCTACACAGATGCGAGATAAGATCGCACAGGAGCGGGATGCGGTTGAGATCGAGCGTCTGGAAAAGGAGCTTGAAAAGATCAAGGAGCGGGAAAAGAGGCTGGAGGAGACCAAGGCCACGTATGAAGATTTGCAGCGGATGCATGAGGATAAAGACTACCGAGAGGAGAAGCAGAAACAGGGGAGGAAGGAGATTGACAGGGCGAAGGAAAGAATTATTAAGCCAGGGAAACATTAAGGATAAAAAGCGCAAGGGCGTCTATTTAACAAACTCCTACCAAGCCCAAGCTGGCTGTGTGAATTAACAACTCTATTTTGATAGCTGGATAAGGAAACAATCGATTCGAAAGCGTAAAAGAACACGGCCTGCAAGTTGAGATATCGCCAGAGTTGCGCGATGCACGGATGGTAACAACCCATGAGCTGCTCATTAAGTCTACAACATTTCAGCAACGAGTGACAAACACAAAAGCATGGGAGATTCCAAAATTCGCAATGGCTGGGAGCTCTGAGAAGGTCGAGACCAGTCTAGATAACTGGGAATGAGTGCTACTCTCCCGGGCGAAGGGACTCCAAGGTCAAGGTGGACTTGTTATGCAACCCGAATCTCGACGCAACACATTGCCGCTTAAATAATATGAGACCTCGCGCTAATCCGCCTGCACTCACGCCGTGCTCCCAGAGCTCACTGAGCTGCAGCACTGAAACCCACTGAGTGGCCTACCCCAAAGTTGGACATTAGGGGTCATACTACTCTCCGGCTCCTAACGTCTCAGTCTAGTCATGTCGGGATTTTCATGCACTGGTCCTGCATTTCGCCTGTGCATCTCGCCCCGGGTGACTTTAATAATCAGGTTCAAGATCCATCCGAGGTGGCCGTGGGCATCTTTTGGTCATGTGTTCTTGAATGGAGTCTAGGGCCTTCGCTGGTCCCGATAAGACTGTCAGTGGGCTCGTGTAGGAATTCGAGTCTGTGGAATTCTTCTGCGGAAAGCGTCACGACACACCTCTAACCGGTACGCCACAGGGCGAAGATTGAGCATTGGCCGCACTTCTGCAATCAGCGCAGTGTTCCAGCTGCCTTATCAACTGATTGATTCCACCTTTGTGTTGGTAGCAGCGAAAGCAGTGACTTGTCCAGGCCTTGGGCCGTCCGAGCGATTGGTCCTTGAAAGGATCCAGAGCTCGGCAGTTTAGGTACAAAGAAGCAAGGAAAAATAGCTGATGTGGCTCAAAAATGTGGTCTGACAAGGAGGAGGAAGATGGGTTCAAATGCACATTTCAGAGACAGAGACGAGTCGGCAAGCCGGGCTCATAACTGGCAAACTTGGGGAGAAGGGAGGAAATCCAAGCCACAGAAGCAGTCAATTTCTGGCCGAATGGCTGTTCAAAGGCTGGTCTGTTATACAAGGTTGAATAGAAGGAAAATAGGGACATACACCGGAGGAATAGGAAAGAAGGGGGAAACTAGCTGGAACGAGATCTTCTGAGGATTATGTTGAGAATCACGTTGTGATCAGGATGACCCATTGAACATGCCATTTGATATCCCATTTGACACAAGATGGGGCCAAATCTTGCGTACCAGGTGGTCATGGAGACGTGCATGCTACCTATCGTCGCAAATGTCGTTATGAAGCCATTGGCCTGTAAAGTCCTCCCGGTGAAAAGAACTCATCTACCTTCCTCTCCTTCTCTTGATGCCCTTTTCTCGTTCCTCTGGCACACACAAAGATTGTTTCTGGGGGAATGCCTGCTCAGCAATCTAAGACAAAGGTCCACTCATCCATCCACCACATTTCTTCAAGTCACACACACGCCTCTTTTCATTGGCTACCAGAGATGTGATGGTTACTGCCACAGCGGCAACGTTCGCTCTCCAATTCGATGTCGTGCAATTGACCCGGGACGGGACGGGACGAACCAAGCATCTCCACGTATCCATGTCATACAGAGGCATCCCTCGCCAGGGACAACAGAGTGAAGCTTGCAGACATTCCCGTGTTAGCCAACCGTTTTCAAAGATGGATGCATCGGCCAGGCAGAGGCGCAGCAGCATCACTTACAGCACTAATCTGAGTCCTCGAACTGTTCCCCGGCGCAAGAGCACCCTGACGATGGCACGGAGAAGCCGCAAAAGCACGAGCGAATAGAGTCGGTGTCGGCACTTCTTTGGACACGGTTGGGCCTGTTGCCCGCTTGGTCCGGGCACCGGGGCCTCTTCTATCGCAGGGTGCAAGCAGTCGCGATAGATGTTGTAAATCACAAAGTTATGCCCGTTCTGCTGATTGCCATGCCCGACGAAAACATTACCCGAGGCTGAATAGCCCGCTCCTGGAAGAGCCGTCGTTTGATTCCTTGTCTTTGTCAAGGCACCTGGGGAATCCGCATCATCCCGCTGGTCCGAGACTGGCGGAGCCATGCTCGCCATGCGATCGTTTTATCGAAAACCCGTTCCGATTGGGCTGGATTAGGGGGGGGGGGGACCTCTCTGTGATGGAGGGAGTCCCACTGTGCAGAATGATGGTGAAGTGACGGGTTGTGAGACAAAAAATTCATGAGTGTGGCACAAAATTCCTCAGAGGGCTGTTTGGCCCGCCCGCACAGGGACCAGGGGTGTGCCCAATGTGGCCCCAAAGCTGGCCTCTGCCTCGTCAACTTCTGCATTGAGTAAGACTGCCGATGCCTTGTTGCGCTATTAAAGAGTGGTTCGCCTTGGTTCGCCCGAATTGAAGCAAGACGCTATACTTCGTTTGTTTATTGCGATTGTTTTGGATGGGTCGAATTCTTTGGATATCTGGCAACCGAAGGGTGTATTAAACGTAGTTCGTCTAGTTACCTATTAGACCAGGTAGTCAGGTACTCGTCAGTCAAGTTCCGACCATCTATTCCATACCGTTTGTGAGGAACTGAACACTGAGAAGCTGAGCACCTTCAAGTCTAGATCGTAGATGTCATTGCGGTTGGGTGGTTTTGGGCATACATACAATCTTGAGGAACACTTCGCTCTACACCCACTCACACAGCTATTCATCTTGTCACCACGTTAACGACATGCAGACTGTCATGTGCGGTACACACGTGGTGCCAGTCATGGAGCCCCGGCGCAATTCGCAGAACCAACACGTCAAAATCCTGATGAACCATCCTTGGGCACCCCTTCAACATTGTTCCCTCGTCGTCCTCGAACTCGTGGCCATGAGCCGCTCGCCCCTGAAGAGAGTTTCTATCTACCTGAACAAGAGCGTGAGTGGTTCAGTATCAAGGCCTGATGTTGGCTGATTTCATTTTCCTTTGCTCATCGTCGATGCACGGTACCGGTTGACTGTCTCTCAAGGCCATGTAGATCTGCTTGCTCTGTGCCCCTTTTCAAAGCTGCCAAATCTCAGACTTGATTTAGGCCCTGCCCAACACCTGTGTGCACCCTCTCCTGAACCACCTTCTCCAAGACAACGTAAAGAGTCGCGCGAACAACATTCAGTGTTCTCTTCATGTATGTGTCTCTCTTTATTCTTATTCTTTCTTTTTCTTCTTTTCTTTTTCTGCTCTACTCTCTCTCCCTGGCTCTCAGCCTCAACGCCGATTTTCACCTCTCTCCATCAAGTAATACGCACCTAGGCCATGCTGCTACTAAGGAGTGATTCTGACCTTCCATCACGTCTCGACCATAGCCTAATCTTGGACTAACATTCACTCGGTTGCCTTTTGGCCTGCGGCCGGCTTACGATACAGCCCTTCAAGTCATCGTGCCACCCTACTCCGCCCCTTCTCGTCCAGGTTCCATGACGGATGAGGCTCTTCTCCCTCCGTTCCACAACATCCGAAAAAAAAGTTTTTCCCAAGACCAAAGCCCAAACTCCCCTCCAGGTCTCTCAAAGCGGTCACACATCTCGGCTTGGGGGCCATTTCGTTGCCACGTTAGTGCAACCATCAACCAGTCTTGCATCTCTCCCACCACACTGGCCGTTCTCACGGTTGAAACTATCTCCAAACTATCAATTCACGGTTAGATCTTCATCTTCACCGCTACTTGGCCTTCACGCCCAACGTTAGCCATGCAGCCTCGTCTCTGAGCCTGGGTTTCATCATGGCAGAAATCGTCGGGGTTGCTGCGACGGCAGCCCAACTGGCGATGGCATGCCTTTCCTTGATGGACTTTGTGAAAAAGATAAAAGGGGGCACTTCGACTCTGGAAAAGTATCATCAGCAGCTCCAGGAACTTAAAGGCCTTTCTACTTCCATTTCTAAAAACCCTCTTCTGCAAACCCCTGAAATCGGGCTCCAGACCGAAGCAATCCTATCGATCATCAACAACAACTGCCTCCTCTCCCTTCGCCACAAGAGCCGACTGCTTCGTACCTGGGGTTTTCTTCTCAGCGAGCAAGATCTGCTGGAGGACTTTACCGCTCTTGAACGCCGGAAGACGAGCCTTTCTTTGATCGTGGAGCAGATACAGTGCAGGGCTCTTTACGAGATTCAAGCAGACATCAGAATCATGGCCGACAGAAAGTTACCTAGTCCTCCCACTGCCGATCCTCTGGCCGTCGTACCTTACACTCAGGGGGCGGACAAGAGTCAGGTTTTGAGTGGATCCTCGACTTCCAGTCAGACCACGGACGACGCCGACTCACTCGACTCGAGCTTTGCTAAGCTGATCGCTGCCTACGTCTCGGCCCTTAGAATCGATCCTAAATGCGATACCAAGGCTCCGATGCCCGAACAGCCTGAAAAACTGTCATCGAGTCCCAAGAAAGGCCCGCGATGGAACAACATGGTAGCAGGACCGGGGTTCGAGCAGGAGAATAGAAACGTCTTTATCCTCAGCAGCGAGCTCTCCCAGCGGCTTGCTGAGAAACCCCAGAGCCCCTGCATCCACAACAGTCCGGTCAAGCTGGGACGAGGTAAACAGATTAACCGTCACATCGTCGAATATGTTGGTGATGTGAGCGGGGCAGTTCTCCCAGACCTGGACCGTGACGAGTGGAATGACGGAGTGGCCTTGCCCTTTCCTTCATCAGACCTTGAACATCAGGGGTCCCAGATTAATGGCATTGAGATCCGCGTTGGTGGGTGGAAGAGAGACGACGGAAACAAGGACTGATGGGTGAAGATCATGGGGGGATTGTTGGTTTCGATGAGAAGGATTGTATTTGATGGGTTGTGTTCAAAGACAGTTCAGAGTATTTTCTTTGTGTAGTTTGCTCCTATAGATCCATGATTTCAGTTTTCAATCCTATAAGTGTCGTTTTCATCAATGTCTTTGAGGATGTGCATTGAGTTTCTTGGTAGACTGTAATGCTGAGGCTTCCATTTTAACTCTTTGATGTTGTGACAACTTACGCCCCTTTGACTCGGTCGAAGTGAATTATAGCCCATGAATTTGCCCATTCTACGCGATAAAAGGAATTCCGGGTTGAGATATATGGATCATTATGCTAAAAATACTTTAACCCAGCGACCCTTATTGAGTCTCCAGCGGGTTTCTCTATTATGATTCGCTGAGTTCCTCTATTACTTACCGCGCTAGTTTTCCTATTAATAAGAAATACTTGCCCTATTATAATTACTTAAGAAAAGAGAGCAACTGGAATAAAGTAATAGGCAACTTATAACAGTTAAATCATTTAAAAATTAGCCATATTAAATAAATACTATATTTTAATAATAGAAATATTTATAATTAGTAATTTTTTTATTATTATATAAACTTTTTTATATATTTTACTATTTAGTTATTTTATTATATATTTATAAAGTTAAATACTTTTAAATTTATTTAATATTTTTTAAATCTTTTTCTTTTTTATACTTTTTTTTAACTTTCTTACTTTTTTAACTTTTATATTTATTTAATTTCCTTTTTATTTTTTTTGTTTTTTTTTATAATTTTTTAAATAACTATTTAAATTATTACTATTATATATAATAGCTTTTAAAATTATAATTAATAAATATTTAATTAAATTATTTTAATAAATTACTTATTATTAATATTAAAATAGTTTTTTTTTTCTTTTTAAAAAGTTATATAAGATTTTTAACTTTCTATTTAAAAAAGATATAATAATATTAATATATATTAAATCTTTTAATTTAAATTTTATAATTAAAATAATAAAAAATGATTTTTTAATTAATATTTAATAATATATTTATTTTAAAAAATATAAAAATATTTAATAATTATAATTTTTTTAAATATGTATTAAAACTTTTTATTAGTTTAATATATATAAAAAGATTTATTTTTATAATTAGTAATTTTTATTATTATATAAACTTTTTAATATATTTTACTATTTAATTGCCCTATTTTATTTCTATTAGTTTAAATATTTTTAGACCTATTTTAACCTTTTTTAAACTTTCCTTTTTTATTTAACCTTTTTAGCCCCTTACTTTTTTAACCCTTATATTTATTTGACCCACTTTTTATTTTTAAATTTTCCTTTACAGCCTTTTAAGTAACTATTTAAATTATTACTACTATATATAGTAGCTCCTAGAGCTACAGCTTATAAGTATTTAATTAGATTATTTTAATAAATTGCTTATTATTATTATTAAAATAGTTTTTTCTTTCCCTTTTAAAAAGTTATATAAGGTTTTTAACTTTCTATTTAAAGAAGTTATAATAGTATTAATATATATTAAGTCTTTAAATTAGAATCTTATAGCTTAAAATAACTAGATTAATCTTTTAATTAATATTTAAGAGTATATTTATATTAAATAGTATAGGAATACTTAGGAATTATAACTCTTTTAAGTGCCTATTAAGGTCTTATATTAGCTTAATATACTTTAGGAAATTTATATATTTTAATATATAATAAGTAATTATATAGCTTGTATTATTTAATTAAATTATATTATATTTAATTAATAAAAAGTTAGGTATTTTAATAGTTATATATTATATTATTAGTTAAATTAAATAGATTAGGATTATATAGAGAAAATAGGTGCTTTTATATTAGAGGCCTGGAATAAGGTTTCTTAAGTAAGGTTTATTTAATAGGGACTTTTACTTTAAAACTAATTGTAAGCCCTATTAAAAAGCTTATTATAATAGATATAAGGCTAGGGTTTAGCCTATATTAACTTCTATTATACGCCTAGATTATTAGCCTTTTTAATAATAATAATAATATATTATATAATTAATTAAATTATATAAATTAAAATTCAATTAAAAAAATAAGTACTTTTATATTAAAAGCTTAAAATAAAGTTTTTTAAATAAGATGTATTTAATAGAAAACCTTATTTTAAAACTAATTATTATTATTTATTAAAATAAGCCTAGTATTAATATATAATACAAGTTAATATATATAAAACCTAGCCTTATATTTATTATAATAAGCTTTTTTATATAATTTATAATTAGCTTTTAAATAAAAATCCTTATTAAATAAACCTTATTTAAAAAACTATATTTTAAGCTTTTAATATAAAAGTACTATTTTTTAAAATTTTAATTTATATAATTTAATTTATTATAGAATATATAATTTAATATAATTAATTTTCTACTAATTAAATATATTATAATTTAAAAGAATAATATTAATATAATAGCTTAATATTTATTAAGTTATATAAATTTCCTTAAATATATTTATTTAAAAAGCTTAAAAAGCATTTTAAATAATTATAACTTTTTAATATTTTTATATTAGCTAATATAAATATACTACTAAAAGTAATATAAAAAATTAATTTAAATCTTTTAAGCTATTATATTTTAATTAAAAGATTAAATATATAAAAAGATAATTTTAAATTTTTTAATAGGGAAGTTAGCTAATTTAATTGCTTTTTAAAGTAAATAAGAAATAATAGGCTTAATTAAAATATTTAAGTATTTCTTAAAAAAATATAAGGGTATAACTTAGAGCTATAGCTTTAAAAGCTATTATATATAATAGTAATAATCTAAATAATTATATAAAAGGCTATAAAGAAAAATTTAAAAATAAAAAGTATATTAAATGGGCGTATAAATATAAGAGTTAAAAAGTAATAGGGGCTAAAAAAGTTAAATAAAAAGAAAGTTTAAAAATAAATTAAATAGGTTTAAAAGTAATAAAACTAATAGAAATAAATAAGGTAATTAAATAAAAAATATATAAAAGAGTTAATATAATAATAGAAATTACTAATTATAAAATTAAAACGAATTATAAGCTCTATTAAAAAGCTTATTATAATAAATATAAAACTAAAATTTAATTTATATTTACTTTTATTATATTTTTAAATTATTAGCTTTTTTAATAATAATAAAATATTTAATAATTTATAATACTATAAAAAGAAAAGGGAAAATATAAATAAATATTTAAAAGAAAAGTTTTTATAATTTAACTATGTATTAATATAATAAAGTAGTAGCTTTTACTACTTATATTATAAAAAGGGCTTTTATATATACTAGAGGGGCAGCTAAGTGTAAAATAGCTTTTAAAATATAAATTATTCAAAGCAATTATTAAAATACATAGCTTTTAGGGTCTATTAGTAAACTTATTAACTTAAGTATAAGGGTAAAGTCTTAATTACTTAGGGCTATAAGCTTAGCTAGGGACATGTGGAGGGGTAGGAAACTGTTTTTAATAGATAGGAAGCTTCTTATTAGATCGAGAGGGAAAAGTTTAAATAACCGAAGGAGAGACGTAACGTAAACGTTCACTCAATTATCCCCAAAGCACCCAACGTTGCTTTCGGCCCCGGTGAATGAAGACAGACCTTGATAGAATCAGGATTGACTTGGTCCCGGCCGCTTTCGTTAATAGCAGGTCTCCCGGCCTTTTAAACCATGAGGACCATGTTGTCTAGTCCATGGGGTGCGTAATGATGTCAATCTCCTTATTTTGGGACTGCCTGGGAAATGATTGTGAGTGTTATGAATGCCCAACATGCACAGGGTTCAACGACGTGATGTTCCCGCACCACAGCTGTGTCCGGCTGCAGGTCCTATGGTTGTGATAACCTCTGAAATGGGTCGTTAACGAGAGAAATGAAGCCAACGGACGAGAAAAATGATTGATTGAAGATGAACAGAGATGTGATGATTGTAGGGAGGCCAGAGAACCGCAGGTGGCTTATAACTGTCACAAATGACTGAAGTTATTCCAGTCTACGATGTACAACTAGGGTTTGCACAAGAGGTCTGGACTGAGCTGAATTGTAATATTCCAGCTAGGACATAGTTGACCCTTTCATTCCCATAGATACCTCTAGTTTGTCACATGCTAGCCAATGTTCCGTTGGGAAGTGGGAAGTCTGACCTATCTGAAATCGGGTGCGCAAGTCCTCCCCCTTTCTAACACAAGGACACAATACTTGTTCTGTCTAGAACTCGACACTGAAGAGCGTATAAAACTGAATAAGGAGAAACATGGTCTTTGAGGAAAAGAAAAGCAGAATTCTGCCCGCACATCCAAGGAAAGGCTGTCTATGCAAACTCTCATGACAAGAGTTGCGTGGGGCAAGGTGTCGTTGTCATTGACATGCTGAGGGAAACAGCCAAGAATAGTGCATTATCTTGCGGGCTAAGTCACCCGGTCTGGTACGTTTATGGCTGAATTGAATGAGGTATGTACTGTCTTTGGTGCAGTTGGGGAAGAGTAATGCATGATAAAAGAGTGTATGAAGAAGGGGGCGGCATAGGCGGTGCTATGACAGCGGTCCCGTTCAAAAGTCGAGGGAGCCCAGCTGGGAACGCCCAATTTTCTATGCCTGTGTCAGCTTGACTGGAGGCAGCATGCGCCTAGCCTGCACGAAATACAAGATGCAGAGTTACGGGAGGCCATTGCAATATCGTAATGGATTCAGGTTATCTCGCAGTACATGGGCGTGGCCTCGTCGGTATTTGAGGTGACCACTGCTGCAAAACTCATGGAGACCGACCCGGTAGTACCGCCCGGAAGGCTTGAAACGGCGATTGACGAGAGTACCGGAGCACTTCAACCAGTCGACCCTATAGTTCCCTTGCTACGAGAGTGGAATGATAGAATAGCCTGTACCTGCCAGCGATATGAAGACGATTACTCTGCTCAGGTCGACAAGGCAGAGGCAGAATAAGAAGCCATTCCAACGTGCTCCTCAATGCTCATGCTATTGCAACATTGGGCTCGAAAGTTGGAGATGTGATGCCGGCCCAAGGTACCAGTCCCAATCTCTGACGCAGGCGTGCTGTAGTTGACCAGGGCGTTGATGTCGACTACAATATCTGCGACATTGAGCTACTTGTCTAGAGCGACTTAGTATATATAACACCAGGTCGAACGACGGCACTTCTTCAACCCCATTACCAACTCAAAACGCGAACACTTTACGATTACATGATTAAACATCCTGCTGCCCGTCCGAAAGCACCAAAAGGAAGTGAAACGACTGACGATAGTCGCGAACAGTAGGCCCACCAAGAAACTTCTTGCCAACTAAGACAAGACGTTCGATTGTTCGCATCCCAAGAACTTGTCGGTGGTCAATAAGCATCCTCATGATACGAATACCAAGGCAGCTTCCGAGGATTGCATAGAAGGCATGCTGGTGGCGTGTATACTCGACAATAACACTCTGAGCCGCCATACAGCGGCTTTGTCGTTCGGGAAGCGAGCGATGGAAGGCCTCCTAGGCCACAATCTTAGTCTCATCATTGATGATAGTGTCCACCCAAACTAGTCGAAGCGAAGACGGTGTCATGCCTTGGTTCGTTGCGTCCTTCATATATGATTGCCAGAGCAGTTCTGAAATGGGCATCCGGTCATTTTTTGGCGTCTGGTCATTCCCCCGCTCAAGCTCATTGATAAATAAAATGCCACTGAGGGCATCAGCTCGTGTAAGGGTGATGTGGTTGTCGGAATCGCCTCGGGTGTGAACTTGGCACCACGATAGGCGATTGGTGTCGACGTTGTAGCTGCGGAGGAGTCTAGCAGGCAAAGAGTTCAATTGTTGCATTCTGCGAGGAGGAAATTCGGCGCCAAGAACATCATAGACCGTCTCCATATCGACGGCTGGTGGTGGAGGTGTTGTTGACGGACTCTCAAGGCTGTCCATGAGCGTCTGCCCAGTTGCTCTTGCGGCATTGTATCTGAGACGACGGATTTGCCAATCCAGGGGCGGCTCGGTTGATGGCGACATGGTGTTTGGTGGCTGCGAATGATGGCGTGGGAGTCCAAGACGATGGAGTGTATTAAAAAAGCGCTGCGGTGTTGGGCTAGTATGACAATCCATCACGGATGGTAAGGTACTTTCGTCGGTAGATTATTGGACGTCTGCACCTTCTATGTGTTGTCAGATTCTATCACCGTAGATATGACCATATCGGTCACAATGGAGCATATGCTCCTGCCTCTGGAAACTAATATCTGCACCTGAGTCAGCTCTGTGAACTTGGAAGGCTCTGTCCCAGGTCTAAACTGCTCTCCGTTCTACAACTGCAGACCACTCTTTACACGGAGACCGGGACTCTTCATGTTAAGAAAGTGGCTTTTGACGATAGAGACGATATTTCCTGATTCTCATTAACTCCGAAAATACATACAGGCGTTGAACCCTGCGGTGTTCGTTGTAATTGAGTCTAGGTGGATTGAGCCTCTCTATTTGGAAGTGCATAGTTGCAACTACTTACATTTCGTTTCAGTTCCCGTGCTCTCGATCAGCCCAACAGTAGAGGGTGAAACAATAGGCATAAGGGACGTAAAGAAAAATAACAAAAAGCATCGCCTGTTCAATCGAAACATCAGACACTCGCCACTGAGTTCCCCATGAAGCCTTGGATTTCTGAGTCACATGTCTCTAGCCATAACATGCTGGACCATCCAGATTGCTCCCTGTCGATCTCCTCGACTTCCGCCGACCGGAGAGTCCAGACAACACGAAGAATTTACACCCACCCATTCGTCGCCTGGTGGTCATTACTTTGTTTTCATGTACCGTCTAGTGTTCTATTGTTCCGCTGGTGTTCTTTCGTCCGGGAAGAAAGTCTAAACATCGCCTTGGTCATTTGCATGTTATCTCAACTACGACTATCCAGTGCAGCCAGCTGCTAATCTCCCGGCCCTCATTACCGTTGACACGTGTCGCCCCAACGCAGAGTCGCAATAAGGTGCGGCTGCCTGCTCATTCAAGATCTTACTGGTCACATTCCGGAAGCAGTCTGCTCTGAAGTTGCTACTCAGAGACCCAAGTCTATGTAGCCATCACTGGGGTGTACATGGAAGTGGGCAGGCGGGAAGTGATACTGACGAGGCAGCTGGCACCTCTGAGAGTCCCATTCATACATCCAATAGGCGCTACCTTGTTAAACTTGAGAGCCATGATTCTTTCAGTCAGTAAAATGCTTCTCTCTGGTCTTCAAATCCTTGACATCGTCCAACGGGCGAGCAATTCTTGTACAGTTCACACCTACCTTGGTCACACACTAAAAGACGAGGTTGAGATTGATGTTGACTTTCCCAATTCACACGAGGCTACATCCGCACAAGCAAGCCATCGTGGCCACTGTCTCTCGCTGTGGCGGACTGTGTCAAGGCGGTCTGGTTAGGGGCAGATCAGGACCTATTCCTTCGGGCTGGAAAAGCTAGCACTAAGGCGGAGCTTGAACCTCACTTTAACCCTGTCCAAGGATCCCGAGCCCAAGAGTCTGCCCTTGTTTCACATGGTGCAGGCTGGAGGTTAGTTGACACGTGAACTCCGCGGCACTTCTCTGACTGGCATCAGACAAATATTCTCAGTCTTGCATTTCAAGCAGCATTTTATGAAAGCTCTCATCATGGGAAATGGGAATGGCAGATCCATGCCTGTAGGATAATAGAGGCCGCTGCATTTGAGGTTGTTAAGCACTACGTGTACGCCGAAACCAAGGGATCCAAATCTTTTGCCTGCTTGGAACTCGTCTTGAATATTTTGTTCATTCGCAAGAAGATAGCAAAGGTGAAGAGCAGTGTCAAACCCTATTGCATTGATGACAATATCCACCTCACGGTGCTGTCATTGGGCTGAGTTGAAGGCGTGCAGTCTGTGATGCTTTCAGTCAAGAATGGCTTGCACTACCTGCACTCGAGAGCCTCCCATACTATTAAATAGGTCTCTCTTGCTTGTCAGGTAGACGTACTTGCTCCAGCGGTCGATGTGAGGTTTGGGCATAAAAGTCATCTAGATCGTGGATATCAGACCGCTTCAATTTATTATAGTTGCACCGGAACAGTGCTTAAAAATACGTTCACTTGGTTCTCCTTTTGAAAACGTGTTTTTTTGCTACTGTGCCAACTCACAACTTGTCTTTGATAGACGGGAAGCCCCTCGCTTAGGTGGGAATTTCAGTAGCAGTCGATGACGGTTACTGACGATTTGGCTTTCCTACTCGGCAGCGAAAAGGTACTGTCTAGGTTCAGCTTTTAATACGGTAGCTGAATCTTAATTGTTTGCACATGCTTTAAAACTGTGTGACTCACATTATCATTTCCCACATGGAAAAGCTTTCTCTGCTGAGGGGCTATTTAAAAACACATTGCTCTTCCTTCACATTTCTCTCCCATACACAAACACTAGCATAACTCTAGACCTCGATGCCTCACACCAATTATTCAGAGCTATGCAGAATATCTCAACTCCGTCCCAGCGACGTACAGCAGGCACTGACAACTTCTTTTCAACTAAGTGCACTACACGCATACGCATTACCCGCATTCACACTTGGCCCTTCTCTGCCATCTCGCCCTACCTGATTACCTGCCCTCCTTATAGCACTTTAGCAGTTCCTGATCGCGAGATCTATCGACAAGAGAGTGATGGCTACAATAGGCGGTATCTCAGATCATCGACCTATGAATCTCAGCCCAATAATATTTCACTACTTATCCGGAAGGAGTTAGAAACCATATTTTATGAAGAGACTGCCTCTTATCTACGCAAAGAACAGTCATTTAGGCTCGGATGGCGTAGAGATGGGACGATGCCTACCTTCAATCAACTACAGTTCACTGAAGAAGCTTTTACACAGAACCGCGGCCTCGAGGACTTGAAAGAGTACCTGAATAAGGAGATTATGATCTACTTTCAATGTGGATCGCTTGTTGGTCGCCGCCAGGATGACAAGTTAGGCCGCTACTTCTACCGCGAATGGCTTCGCCTGCACAATGGACGGCCGCCATTTCAGCGCCACAGCTTCTTTGCTAAGCCAGTATGTTTCGGAGAAAAGGGACCCCAAAGCATCCAACAGATTGGGGTATTTCATAAGGCTCTTTGTGATGCTATATCAGCTCGCCTCGACGACGACGTTGATTTCTTTCCTATGAGACCTCAATCTCCAACTGGCACCACAGATGCGCCGCCACTGTTCAATCCCATCCCAAGCAGGACCATACAGTCTTGGCGAGATCACGGCTTCATTCTTAAACACATTTTTCGGTCTCTATATATCGTCATAGATGACCAAACCTCGGCGGGTGATCAAGAGCTGCCGACATATCGCGCCCGACGCCCACATGACGATCTGGCCTTGTATCTCGAAGAATGCTGTGACTGGAGTTTAGCCCAGTATACAGTACTTCTAGTCAAGACAGGAGATGAAGCAAAGTTGCATTCTCCCATTAGCTTTCTACCTCTATTCGAAGCTGGATTAGCACTCGAGGTCAACCGAGGAGACTATACAGGCGCGCCTGAAGAGGACGTTGTACGTGTCAAGGTTGATGTTGCAGTGCGCTTCATATGGGACGTACTATACAAAGAACAAAAGGCTCTGGGGGAAGTCGGGCAAGCAGCTCAGGCACTGATCAAGGAGCAACAGGAACTATGTGAGGTCTGGACAGAGAACGTCATGGACCATGCTCAAATGGTTGGATTTGAAGAAAATGGTTACACCTGGCTAGCTGCTCGCCGCGCTCGGGCAAGATTGAACGGAGAGGCTTTTGATGAGGATCAAGTAAAGCCATCTTGGGAGCATTTGAGACATTGGGATTGCTAAAAATGGTTTTACAAGGTTAAAAAATGATAGCAATAACGATGCGGGTTATTGCCAGCAAATTCCGGACCAAGGCATCAGCCGAGTGAGGTTGCACACCTGCAACTGCTCTCCTCCAAGGTATCTTAGTGAAGAACGATCGGGTCGCTGTCGATGTTACTGAAAGCCAGCAACCCTTCCCTGGCCGGGAGGCTGCACGAATGTAGTCGCGAGAGCTGCCGACGTGACATGCTGGGTGTGTTGAATATGCCAGGAAGATGCGATGGTGGCAACGGGCTCCCAGGTTGAGGCAGGTTTCGGATCGAGGCCCTCAGCGCGCTGCCCTCTTTCGCCCAAGACGACAGCCAGCTCGGTTCGTCCCCTCGCCGTCGCCATAGTGGTTGATGAGGCAGTCGGCACCAGCCAGAGTGTCAGGGGTCAGAAGACTAAGGCATTTGTAGTTCCGGAAAGTGTCGCGCACGTGCTTCTCGAAACGGCGACTT
This sequence comes from Thelonectria olida, assembly GCA_020736575.1. NCBI lineage: Eukaryota > Fungi > Ascomycota > Sordariomycetes > Hypocreales > Nectriaceae > Thelonectria > Thelonectria olida. The sequence goes on from JAGPYM010000046.1 coordinate 111,686, forward strand.
TGATGAGCCCGGAGGCCGTAGTCAACGGTGATAGGCATAGATAGGACGAGGGGAAGATTGATTACGTTGCAATATGCTAGGTAGATGGATGTGGTGGATATATGCAGTGAGTAAAGAGTGTTCTCCTGAGTAGAGAAAGCAAAGAGGAGAATTCAATACTTGACTTCAACTGCTTGAATCACTTTATGCTTGGGTACGGGAGTAAAGAAGCGGTCGCATGTCGGTGTGTCTTTTATCATAGTAACTTGTCCAAAACACACAACCTCTTCCCCAGCAAATAGGTACAAACAGCGCCTACCAAATACCACCACCCTTGTAGTGGCTGAAACAAGTACAGCCACTGCGCTGGCAATTGTCAATATCGCGGGAGTACAAGCTTCACCGCTCTGACTCACGATAGACCTCCTGTAGGTACTATCTTGCGTAGGGGTCCTGGACTCATCAGCACCCGACAGTCAACGTGAGAATTTGTTATGTCCTGCTCGTCCTGCTCACCCTGGTCGCGCTCGTGTGGAGGTGGAATGTATAGCGTCACATCTCTCCTCGGGTGCTGATCGGTGGAAGGATCAAAAGTGATGCGCATAGGCGAGTTGACGCCCTCCCCAGTCTTATCCTGGCCAGTCAGTGAAACTCTCTCGACAGAGCTGCTGGTGAGAACGGCATCATTGCCACTAGCCACCGCCTTGGGGCTCTCAGCCTCGGAACCGTGGTCTCTGTTGCCTATCTCCAGATCTTGGTCAAAATCCGCACATGCAGCCTCTTGTCTTTGCCTGCGCAGTAGATCCGGAGCTACTAGCATCGTAAGGTTAGTGAGGTGTATCGTAGCAAGAATTGAGCGTAGCCGTCTACTCACCAACCTGGTTGAGATGTTTCCTGAACCAGAATAGGCGCACGATAACGACTATGGCATTGATAAAGCCGAGGTTAGTGAATATGGGGATGAACCAGAGATAGACCTGCTGGTAGGTCTGGAGATCCTTGACATCGATACTGTATACCATAGGCTGTTAGCCGCGAAACGCATCCACGCGGAGACGTGCAAGAGAACGCACGTATTCAACCCAGACTCAGTCGACGCGCTGGCACCGAAGAAGTAGGCGTCGATTGCCTTGAGATTGCCATAAGGATAGAGGATTACGAGGGCCAGCAGTCCCATAAAGATGATGTAGCATCTATGCAGCAGGATTATCAGCTGTCAGTTTGAAGTCGGGGGGTATGGGTCCATCACAATGCAGTGTCACAGAGTTGATTGGTGGATGCAACAATGCGCTGGAGAGGAAGAAGAACGACAAGCCAAGAGAAGTAAAGGACAAAAACGGAGAGTCGGGTAGGCCCGAAAGGATTCACGAAGAGTCCCAAAGGAGACGGCCAGCTACAGTACTGAGTACGTAAGGGGCGCAGAGTTCAGAGGGACTTTGGCGTCCGCTACGCTGAGGCTTCCGACCTGGGCTTTCATTCATAAGCCCACTCACTCTTTTGGTGTAGTCTCCCGGTTGCGGCCAGCGTATCATGGCGGTGTCGTGACATGCTGGACGGATAGCCCCATTCTTCATAGAGCATCTCGCCACATAGCATGATCCCTCCCGCACATGGTTGGTTCTAATGTGAGGTTTTCCGTCTGAATACGGGCACGTTCTGGAGATGGCCTTTGAATCCCTTCGTCTCATTGGCTAGCTCCCCAGCACCACACATTCCCATTCGTGCCTCCAATTCTTACTCCGACCTCGATAGCCGGCCGAAGAGCGAGATCATTTGTGCGATTGCGCTTTGGTAGGGATTATGAAGGAAGTAGTGGGGTCAAGCTTATGTTTAATAGAACAGTTAGAGTGTTTTCTTAGCAAGCAAAGAGGGGAGTTTACCGTCAACTCGTCGGCCCACTTGTATATACGGTTAGGTAAGTGATTTTTTAAAAATAAGTGAAAAAAGGTAGGGCACTTAAAATAGGTTTCTAGCATGTAATAGGAGTATTATTACAGCTTGTAGCATTTTTATAATTTTTTATTTAGTTTTATATTATTTTTATTTATAATTTTAAAATACTTTTATTATTTATTTTTAATTAAGTTTTTTATTTATATTTTATTTTTATTTTTTAATTATAATTAATTATAAAATAAGTATTATTATTTTTAAAGCTTTTAATTACTATTAATTTGTATTTTATTTTACTTATTATTATATAATATTAAAAACAAATTATTATTTTTAAATCTATTATAATAAAAAGATTTAATAGAAAAATTAAATAAAAAAGAATTATATTATTTTATATATAATAATTTAATTAATTTTAAATAAATAAAATTAAAAAGTTTTAAGTTTATATTAATAAAAGATTAAAATATTAAAGTTTAAATAATATAATAGGTTATTATATTTAATAATATACTTAAAATAAATAAATATAATTTTATTATATTAAATTATACTTTTAAATTAGTTACTTTTAAATATTTTCTTTTTATTATATATATATATTTAAAAGTATAAATATTATATTATATTTTTATTATTTTTAAAATTAATAAATATATTATATAATAAAGCTTTTATAATAAGTAATTTTTATTACTATATTAACTCTTTTATATATTTTTCTATTAAATTATTTTATTTATTTTTATTAGTTTAATTACTTTTAAGACTATTAAATCTATTTTTAAACTTTATTTTTTACTTAACCCTTTTAACTTCCCTTTAATTTTTAACTCTTATATTTATTATTTATAATATTTTAAATTTTTTTATAACTAGCCCTATTTTTTATTATTTATAGAGGGAAAACCTTTAGCTTTTAAATGCAAATAAAATGAAATACCCTTATAAGCAATTAGCTATAATATATAGCCTTATAATTAACTAACTAATAGTTAATATAATATACTTTAGCTTTTAAAACTAGCCTTTAGCTTTTATAATATTAGGAAATCTACTAATTATATTTAATTATTTATATATTAATATAATATAAGCTAATTAAAAAGCCCTTTTATATATAATTTAAAAGTATAATAAAAATTTCCTTATATTTAACTGGCTGCTAGCTATTAGAATTAAACTAACTATAGTTTCATTTCTAACCTAGGTTACTTTTATATTTATATACTTATTTAACTTATAATTTATGTTTAAATTTATTTTTTATAACTTTTAAAATAATTATTTAAGTTATTACTATTATATATAATAGCTTTAACTATAAGCCCTATTAAAAAGCTTATTATAATAGATATAAGGCTAGGGTTTAGCTTATATTAACCTCTATTATATATTTAAATTATTAGCTTTTTTAATAATAATAATAATATATAATAGCTTTTAAAATTATAATTTTAAATTATACTTTTATATTTTTTTAAGAAAAAATTAATTATTTAAATTAAAGTTATTATTTCTTATTTAAATTAAAAAGTATTTAAATTAATTTATTTTTCTATTAAAAAATTTAAAATTATCTTTTTATATATTTAATCTTTAAATAAGAATATAATAGTTTAAAGAAATTAAATTAATTTTTTATATTATTTTAAATAATATATTTATATTAACTAATATAAAATATTAAAAACATTTAATATATTAAAACTTTTTAACTTATAGTTTCTATTTTTATATTAACTTTTTATATATTCTTTTATTTAATTATTTTACTTTTTTTTATAAGTATAATTACTTTTAAATTTATTTAACCTATTTTTAAACTTTCTTTTTTACTTAATACTTTTAGCTCCCCCCCCCCCCCCCCCCCAATATTTAACTCTTATATTTACTTGCCTATTTAACTTACTTTTTATAAAAGCTAGTTTTTATATAAGCTTTAATATATAAAATAGAATAACTTAAATATACTTTACCTATTAAAGGAATAAAATTTATTATTAAATTTATAAAAATATAAGGATTATAATAATATATTTTTTACCTTATATACCTTATTAATTATCTTTTTATTTAGGATATTTCACTTATTTCTAAATTAGAAAGGCAGACTTACTAGTATATACCATTCTTACCCTAATAGGCAATATCCGCCCTAATAAGGCATACAATCCTAAATAGGAAAGCGCATTAAAATATATAATAATCTAACACACCTTTTAAAGCTTTTACTTTTAATTAACTATTTAAATAAGAAGGAATATACTTATATAAGCATTTTAAATATTATTAGATAGAGGAATGATAGAGTTTTTATTTAATATATATATTTTTTACTTAGGGCTAATAGGACCCGACTTATTATATATAAAAAGTAAGGGTTTTCCTCCCCTTATCTAACCTAATCTAATTATTAATATCTATAATAAACTTTCAACTAATTAGGACCTTCTTTATATTTTTATAACTACCTTGATTTGCTAATTCTAAATATCTAATTAGAATTTAGATATTTTTACTCCCTATTTCTCTATCTGCTCCTAAAGCTTCCAACCTTTATTTTCCACTATAGCTCTAGCCTTAACACTTTTTATTTTAACTTTTTCCTTTATAGCCTTTTAAGTAACTATATAAATTATTACTATTATATATAATAGCTTTTAAAAATATAGTTTTAAGTTAGATTTTAATATCCTTTTAAAAAATAATTAGGTTAACTAACTTTTCTATTAAAAAATTTAAAATTCTTTTTTTATATATTTAGTTCTTTAATTAAAATATAATAGCTTAAAAAAACTAAATTAGTTTTTTAAATTACTTTTAATAATATATTTATATTAGCTAATAGAAAAATATTAAAAGTTTATAACTATTTAAAACACATTTTAAGCTTTTTAATTAAAGAAATATACTTAAGAAAATTTAAATAACTTAAAAAGTATTAAACTATTATATTAATATTATTTTTTAAATTATAAGCTATTTAATTAATAAGGAGTTAATTATATTAAGTTATATATTATATAATTTATTAAATTATATAAACTAGAGTTTAAAAAGTAATACTTATATATTAAAAGTATAAAATATAATATTTTAAACAAAGTTTATTTAATAAAAGTTTTTATTTAAAAACTAGTTTTAAACCTTATAAACAAGCCTATTAAAAATAAATAAAAGCTTAAGTGTTATTTATATTAATTATTATTTTATACTAGTTTTAAAACTATTTTAATAAATAATATAAACTTTATATAATATATTTATAATATAATATTTCTTAAAATTAATAGATTAATAGTATTTATAACTATTTAAAGTTAAAAAATAGAAAATATTAAATAGCTTTTTAATAATATATAAATTTAAATATTTAAAATCTTTAAAATTAGTTTTATTTATAGTTTAATTATTTTAATTTATTATTATTTATTTAAATAAGCCTAGTATTAAAATATAATAAAAGTTAATATATTATAAGCGTGGCCTAATAGTTGTTCCGGGCTGCTGCTATAGAACGTTATAACCTAGAAGGCTGCAGCCGTCCCTAAAGGCATAGGCTACCTGGATGGCTGCGAGGTAGCAATAACTTCACTAGGTTATTCCAGCTAACCTTAAGGGACTGCAACCTTAAGGGGCTACTACCTTAAGGGGCTGCTACCTTAAGGGCTTGCTACTTTAAAAGGCAAGTAGCTGCTAGGTATTTAAGCCTTTATTAGGACCTAGCTAGAATGCTTTTCCCTTCCTTTTCCTTAGTATTAGATATTTAATATTAAGGCCATTTTTAGTTATATAAAACTTGGGTCCAGCCCCTTATATAATATAAATATAATTTAGCTTTATATTTATTATAATAAGGTTTATATAAAGTTTATAATTAGTTATTAAGTAAAAACTGTTATTAAATAAACTTTATATAAAAAACTATATTGTAAGCTTTTAATATAAAGGTATTTTTCCATTTAACTTTAGTTTATATAATATAACTAATAGTATAATATATAATAGCTAAAATACTTAACTTTTTACTAATTAAATATAATATAATTTAATAAAATACTAAAAATTATATAATTACTTATTATATATTAAAATATATAAATTTCTTTAAATATATTAAACTAATTAAAAAACTTTAATAAGTATTTAAAAGAGTTATAACTTTTAAATTTTTACAATTAGTAATTTTTATTATTCTTTAAACTTTTTAATATATTTTACTATTAAATTACCTTATTTTATTTCTATTAGTTTAAATACCCTTAGACCCATTTTAACCTTTTATACACTTTTATTTTTATTTAACTTTTTTAACTTCTTACTTTTTTAACTCTTATATTTATTTAACTTAGTTTATATTTTTAAACTTTCTTTTATAACTTTTTAAATAGCTATTTAAATTATTATTATTAAATATAATAGCTTTTAAAATTATAACTTATAAATATTTAATTAGATTATTTTAAAAAATTACTAATTATTATTATTAAAATAGTTTTTTCTTTTCTTTTTTAAAAGTTATATAAGGTTTTTAACTATTTATTTAAAAAGTTATAATAGTACTAATATATATTAACTCTTTAAATTAAAATCTTATAATTTAAAATAATTAAATTAATTTTTTAATTACTATTTAATAGTATATATATATTAAATAGTATAAGAATATTTAAAAGTTATAACTCTTTTAAATACTTATTAAAATCTTTTATTAGTTTAACATATTTAAAGAAATTTATATATTTAAATATATAGTAAGTAGTTATATACTTCTACTTATTTAATTAAATTATATTATATTTAATTAATAAAATGTTATATATTTTAACTATTATATATTATATTATTAGTTAAGTTATATAAATTTAAATTAAATAGAAAAACTAAGTACTTTTATATTAAAAGCTTAAATTATAATTTTTAAAAAAGCTTTATTTAATAGAAACTTTTACTTTAAAACTAATTATAAGCTCTATTAGAAAGTATATTATAATAAATATAAGGCTAGGGTTTAGCTTATATTAACTTCTATTATATATTTTAATAATTAGCTTTTTAAATAATAATAATAAAATGAATATATATTAGGTCTTTTAGTTAAAATCTTATACATTAAAATAATTATATTACTTTTTTAATTAATATTTAATAGTATATTTATATTAAGTAATATAAAAATATTTAAAAGTTATAACTTTTTAAATACTAATTAAAATTATTATTAGCTTAATATATTTAAAGAAACTTATATATTTTTATATATAATAAGTAGTTATATAGTATTTATTATTTACTTAAATTTTATTATATTTAATTAATAAGAAATTAAGTATTTTAGCTATTATATATTATATTATTAGTTAAATTATATAAACTAGACTTAAATAGAAAAATTAAGTACTTTTATATTAAAAGCTTAAAATAAAATTCTTTAAATAAAGTAGATTTAATAGAAACTTTTATATTAAAACTAATTATAAGCTTTATTAAAAAGCTTATTATAATAAATATTATTATTATTACAAACGCTAATAATTTAAATATATAATAAAGGTTAATATAAGCTAAGCCCTAGCCTTATATTTATTATTATAGCTTTTTAAAAGTACTTATAATTAGTTTTAAAATACAAGTTCCTATTAAATAAACCTTATTTAAGGAACCTTATTTTAAGCCTCTAATATAAAAGCATCTTTCTATTTAACTATACTTTATACAATTTAACTAATAATATAATATATAATTATTAAAATGCCTAACGTTTTATTTATTAAATATAATATAATCTAATTAAATAATAAAATCTATATAACTACTTACTATATATTAAAATATATAAACTCTTTTAAATATATTAAGCTAATAAAAGACTTTAATAAGCATTTAAAAAAGTAATAACTTTTAAGTATTTTTATACTACCTAATATAAATATACTATTAAATATTAATTAAAAAATTATTTAATTATTTTAAACTATAAAAATCTAATTAAAAAGTCTAATATATATTAATATTATTATAACTTTATTAAATAGAAAGTTAAAAGCTTTATATAACTTTTTAAAAAGGAAAGAAAAAACTATTTTAATAATAATAATAAGTAATATATTAAAACAATCTAATTAAATACTTATAAGCTATAGCTTTAAAAGCTACTATATATAATAGTAATAATTTATATAGTCACTTAAAAGGAAAGGAAAATTTAAAAATAAATAATAAGTTAAGTAAATATAAGGGTTAATAAAGTGGGGCACTAAAAAGGTTAAATAAAAAAGGAAAGTTTAAAAAAGGTTAAAATGGGTTTAAGGGTATTTAAACTAATAGAAATAAAGTAAGGTAATTAGGTAGTAAAATATATTTAAAAGTTTATATAATAATAAAAATTACTAATTATAAAAATTATAATAAATATAAGGCTAGGGTTTAGCTTATATTAATTTCTATTATATATTTAAATTATTAGCTTTTTTAATAATAATAATAAATTAAAACTATAGTTTTTAAAAGCTATTATATATAATAGTAATAATTTAATAGTTATTTAAAAGGCTATTTTTACAATTAGTAATTTTTATTATTATATTAACTCTTTAAAATATTTTTCTATTTTATTACCTTATTTATTTCTATTAGCTTAATTACTTTTAAACCTATTTAATTTATTTTTAAACTTACTTTTTTACTTAACCCTTTTAGCTCTCCCTTACCTTTTAACTCTTATATTTACTTACTTATTTAACTTACTTTTTATTTTTAAAATTTTCCATTATAGCCTTTTAAATAACTATTTGAAGTATTATTATTATATATAATAGCTCTTAAAGCTATAGCTTTAAATTATACTTTTATATTTTTTTAAAAAATAATTAATTATTTTAATTAAGCCTCTTATTTCTTATTTAATTTAAAAGGGAATTTAATTAGCTAACTTTCTTATTAAAAGATTTAAACTTATCTTTTTATATATTTAGTCTTTTATTTAAAATATAATAGCTTAATAGAACTAAATTAATCTTTTATATTTCTTTTAATAGTATATTTATATTAGTTAATATAGGGATATTAAGGAGTTATAACTACTTAAAATACTTTTTAAGCTTTTTAATAAAATAAATATATTTAAAAAAGTCTATATAATATAATAGATATTAAGTTACTATATTAATATTATCTTTTTAAATTATATTTTATTTAATTAGTAAAAAGTTAATTATATTAAATTATATATTATATAATTAGTTTAGTTATATACACTAGAGTTTAAAGGAATAGTACTTTTATATTAAAGGCCTGTTATTAAGTTTTTTAATAAATAAGGTTTATTTAAAAAGAATTTTTATATAAAAGCTAATTATAAACTGTATAAAAAGCTTATTATAATAGATATAAGGCTGGGTTTTACTTATATTAAGTTTTAATATATACTAGTATTAGGCTTATTTTAATAAATAATTTAAAAGGCTATAAAAGAAAAATTTAAAATTTAAAAATAAGTTAAATAAGAAAGTAAATATAATAGTTAAAAAGTAGGGGGGAAGTAAACGGGTTAAATAAAAGTTAAAGTTTAAAAATAACTTAAATATATTTTAAAATAAATTAAGCTAATAGAAATAAGTAAGATAATTAAGTTAAAAAATATATAAAAGAGTTTATATAATAATAAAATTACTAATTATAAAGTAAATAATTTATTATATTTTTATTATGATTTCCATTTAAAAGAGTTAAAAAAAAGTATAATATATATTTAAATGTAATATATATTTATTATATATTAGCTTATAATAAATACTATATATAACTAATATTAAATAACTAGCTAATTATAAAACTGCTTTCTTATATATTAAAAAACATATTATTTATATTTATTCTTATTATTCTTTTTTAAAAAGCTAAAAATTTAAATATATAATAAAAGTTAATATAAGCTACACTCTAGTTTTATATTTATTATAATAAGCTTTTTAATAGAACTTATAATTAGTTTTAAAATGAAAGTTTCTATAAAATAAACTTTATTTAAGGAATTTTAAAATAAAATAAGATAACTAAATAGTAAAATATATTAAAAAGCTTATATAATAATAAAAGTTACAAATTATTAGATTATTTATCTTTATAAGCTTTTAAAAATATATATAAAAAGTTAAATAAAATATACTAATATAAATAGCTATTTAATTAATTAATATACTATTTTAATATTTAAAATAATTAATTAAAAGTATTTTTAATTTATTTACATATATTAAATAGCTTTAAAAGATTAAACTAATTATTATATAATATTAAAAAAAGAACTATATTTTAATATATAATATATATTATCTTATCTATTAAAATATATAAACTAGAGTTAAATAGAGAAAATAAATAGTTTTAAATTTAATATTTAAATTATAGTTTTTTAAAATATATTTAATAAACACTTTTATTTTTAAACTAATTATAAGCTCTATTTAAAAGATTAATATAATAAATATATAACTAGAGTTTAACTTATATTAACTCTTATAATATTTTTAAATTATTAGCCTTTTTACTAATTATAATAATTATAAAATCTAATAGTAAAATTATATAAAAATATACTTTTTACAATTAGTAATATTTATTATTATATATACTTTTTAATATATTTTACTATTTAATTACCTTACTTTATTACTATTAGCTTAAATACTCTTAGACCTATTTTAACCTTTTTTACACTTTTCTTTTTTATTTAGCTTTTTAGCCCCCTCCTTTACTTTTTTATTAGAGGCCTAAAATAAAGGTTTTTAAATAAGGTTTATTTAATAGAAACTTGTATTTTTAAACTAATTATAAGCCCTATTAAAAAGCTTATTATAATAAATATAAGGCTAGTATTTAATATATATTAACTTTTAATATATATTTATATTATTAGCTTTTTTAATAAAAATATATAAGTATATTATAATATTTTTTATAAAGAAAACTATATTATTTAATATATTTAATATTATTTTTATATATTAGTATTTCCCGGCTTGGGGCGTAGTGGCACATCTCTAGTTGCAGTTAAGCTGAACCTTTCAGATTGGGAACCTGGGTTAGGGATAAAAAAAACTACAGTCGGTTCAATTCCAGCAGCCGGCAGCCAGTTAAGCGCAAGCAAATTCTGCAACGCTCCTAGGCCACCCGCAAAAGGGCTTTCTAATTGGCCTGCACTATATTAATATGCAAATAATTAGGTACGATTGGTGGATTTCCTACTATTGTGAGAGCTAAAGGCTGGTTTTAGAGGCTGAGGCATATTGTGTTAGCTATTAGTTAGTTAATTGTGTGGCTGCGTGCTATAGCCAATTGCCTATAGGGGCGTTTGATTCCATGCGCGCCTAAAGGCTAGAGGTTTTCCCCCTGTAAATAATATAAAATAGGGCTAGCTATAGAAAAATATAAAATATTACAAATAATAGATTAGTATTTATAAAAAGCTTAATAGTTTAACTTTTAGTTTTAAAATATAATAAAAATATTTCTTTATTATATTTAATTATAATTTAATTCTATTTTCTCTTATAACTATTATATTTACTTTTAAAAAAGCTTATTTCTTATTAAATTTACTAGGCCTTTTAAATTCAAATAAATTAACTATATTTAACTTTAATAAAAAGTATTAAACTTTAATATATATAAATATAAAAAGCTTATTAAGCTTTTAATATAACTTAATATATTAAAATAATAAAAATATAAATATCTCTTTTTAAAATATAATATTTATATATTATTTAATTCCAGCTTGGGGTATAATAGTATATTTCTAGTTATAATTACTTAAACCTCTTAAATTAGAAACCTAAATTAGAAATGAAACTGCAGTTAGTTTAATTCTAGCAGCTAGTAGCCAGTTAAATATAAGTAAATTTTATAATACTTTTAAATTATATATAAAAGGGCTTTCTAATTAGCCCGTATTATATTAATATACAAATAATTAGATATAATTAGTAGATTTTCTAATATTATAAGAGCTAAAGCTAGTTTTAAAGGCTAAGGTTTATTATATTAGCTATTAGTTAATTAATTATAAGGCTGCATGCTATAACTGATTGCTTATAAGGGCATTTAATTTTATACGCACTTAAAAGGCTAGAGGTTGTTTTCTTATAAATAATATAAAATAGGGCTAGCTATAAAAAAATATAAATTATTATAAATAATATATTACTTAATATATATATATTTCCTTTATAAAAGGCTGGGTTTTACTTGTATTAACCTTTATTATATGCTAGTACTAGGCTTATTTTAACAAATAATATTTACTTTATAAATTAATTTATTATAATTATAATTATTAAATAGAAAGTAACTTTTTAATAATTATAATTATAATATTATTTTATTAATAAGTAAATATTTAATTTAATAATTTTAAAACTATTTATAAGCTTTTTAAAATAAGTTTAAATAATATATTTTTAATATTTACTTTATTTAATAAGTAAATACTCTAGTTAAAAAACTGCTAAATATTAACATTTTTAATTTTTTTTAAACTAGAAATAAATAGTATATTACTTAATAGTAAATTTATAAAAGCCTTATATTATAATATATATATTTCTTTAAACCTTTTTAATATAAAACTTCTATTAGTTATTTAATATAATAGATGTTCTTTTTCCTTTTATACTAGTAATATGCTTTTAATAGAAAAGAGTGTAAAATAAATAGTTAAAAGGTATATAGTTATAATACTTATCCAATTTATAACCTTTTATTAGCTTGAAATATATATAAATTTACACACACCTACAACAGTTAGCTAGTTTATTCTCAACAACTAATATAATCCCCTTCTACTTTACTATATATTTTACTCACTAAGCTCTTAATAAAGGTTCTTATCTTGAATATTTCCGATCTCCGACACTAGTTTGTGAAACCGGGCAAGGAGACTTCGTTGATACCACCATCCGACAAGGGCCGTGGTAACAAGAAACACTGCCCCAGCGACACCTGTAGGGAACCAGTATTTCCTGGCGTACAAAATCTGTTCTCTGGTGCTACTATTCCAAAACGTTTGGGCTTGGGGATTGGTGCGGTCTAGCCAATAAATTGCCTGATTTCATAGCCGGTTAGCCTTGCGCGATCGAAGTGATTTTCACCATATCCTCACCGGAGTTCCACAAAGGCAGTTCTGGAAGAGGCCTGTCAGAATGAGGACTAATTGGACACAGACTGTTAGTTGAAGAGTTTATAAAAGGCCAAGAACGCTCGTACCAGTTCCGATAATAGATGTAAAGAACCCGAAGCCAGCGCAAACAACAAAGCAGAAGTTCCGGAATACCCTGACAATTATCGTTGAGGTCTTGGCTTCGTGAGGGATACCAAACATCGTGACTTTCCCTTCACTGTTCCGTTCCCAGAAACACCAGTCGAGGATAACCAGGAGTACCAGCAGCACTTGAGATAATCCGTAGATGAGCATAAGCAACGACCGACAGCCAAGCCCTATCTGAGGCGTATTGTAGCTGAAGAAGGTGATTAACAAGTTGGCGAAGACTGGTTGCTATGATACTAACCTGATTAGGCCACCTAGAAATGCTGGCAAAAACATGAGTACAATAGTGACGGATAAGCAAGCCCAGATGTGGTTACCAAATCGACTCCGCAGGATCTCGCTTTGTATCGCGTGTAAATCATATACATCGCCCAGGGTAGCGATCCACCTGGCCTTGTTGCACCCTCTGTTCCATATCCAGGCTGAATTGTATAGGGAGCCGCCATGTGCTGGGTTGTAAGATCGTTGAAGCGGACGCAAAAACCGTCCGTGTATCTTGTAGAGACTCCTTGTGATGCACTCGAAGAAGCTACGATCACTGGTACCGCCACTGGTACGCCGAGCCTCGTGGTCATTGCTGTTTGTCGAAGGAGCGGTTAAATTAGCTAGGTCCTGCTCGCTTGCCTGCCAAATACTGGGGTTGTTGCCGGCTAGTAAGAGACTGCTCACGATGGCGATATGTGGAATAGTCATCCAGAACATGCCAAAGGCGAGCTGGTGAGCTTTAAAGCTGACATCATGTTAGTGATCGCCAAGAGGTGATTGAATATCCTTAGGTTGAGCCTTACAATTCTCCAAGATTTTGTTGGACGTCGAAGACTGAGTAGATAAACGACCCAATGTAGAAGAGTATGGGTGCACCCACTGTGCTGCCGAACTTGACTTGAGAATCAAGCATGGCGCCAATTTTGATCTTGACTGCGCAAATCTGCAGCCATTCGTCATCTGTGTACAAAAGGGTTGGGCTGATCGTGCGAGCTAAGACTTGGGTATCTTGCGAGCTTCTGTGGCTTGGTCGTGGAGTGCTTGCGGCGTTCTCAGTCGACAACTGTCTCTGTCGGTATTGAGCGAATCTGTGCCGGGGGGTGTCCGTTGGGAGGTTCCGAACAAAGCGAACCGAGCGAGCCCAGGCTGGATCAGAGTCGAGGTTGCCGAGCAAGATGACGAGGAATACGTGTGCTCGTTGTTGAATGGACAATCTGTTGCTCTCCATCTTGGATTCGACGTAGTCAAGTAACCCTACATCTAGGACGGCTTCGTAGAGCCCGGACATTAAGACAGGCCCTGCGATTGCGAATAGAATTGCCAGCCATACCAGAAGATCGAGGATAATGATGAGCATGGCCAGAGGTACCTTGACTGCAAATAACAGGAGCCGGCCAAGCGATAAAGCTTCCACAGAAAAGAACCTTCTAGCAAGGGAGACCTTCCGTCGTCGGGGAACATTCAGGGCGAAGACAAGAGATGGAAGAATGAAAGAGATGAGAGGTCTGACCCAATTGTTGTAGTCGTCAAGACTGGTGACAGCCCATCCGGGGCAGTGCTCTGCGCACCACGTATACGGAGTCCAAAGAAACTGGCCTGGCCTTTCTGCAGTCTCATTAAATTTTGAGTTGCATGGGAACTGGGGGAAGCGTTCCAAAAGTGACAGGTTGCCATGAAGGAACCTCTGGCCTGGACGTAGACTCAATGTGCCGTTATCGATGATGACAGTCTCGTTGACCACTAAAGCGCAGCAGGCGGTCAAGTTTTGACCTCCGAAGGCAGGGTTGAAGGTTTGCGGCCTGCGAGGAAGATTTTGAAGCCATAACTGGTAAATGGGGACCAGGCTTT
This sequence comes from Thelonectria olida, assembly GCA_020736575.1. Classification (NCBI taxonomy): domain Eukaryota; kingdom Fungi; phylum Ascomycota; class Sordariomycetes; order Hypocreales; family Nectriaceae; genus Thelonectria; species Thelonectria olida. Next base: position 126,723 of record JAGPYM010000046.1, read on the forward strand.
CTGAGCCGCTTCCTCGCGTCGACTGAGCTGGCTGTGGGAGCGAGGCCGAAGCCCCTAGGGCGCAAATGATCCAAATATTGAGCTTCACCATGGTCTGGTATATGAGATCAAACACTTATGCATAGAAGATCTATATGACAGGCGGTTGGTGATATGTGTTTTTTTCCTTCTTCTTTTCTGGCTTACAAGCTGCGAGGACTGAGAAGGATGCCGCATGTGCTTTATATCAGGGACCTACGTCAATGTCACTGTCGCGAGGCTCATCAGCCGGGCAAAATCCTCACTCTGCACTGCCTAGTGAGCTACCTGGGTAGGAGGGGGAGGAATGGCTATGCACAGACGCGTTTCAAGGTGTCTCGGAGAATGGAGAGAAGAGGGAGCTTTGGTGCTAAGTCTCAAGCTTCCGTTGATGGACGGACGTAGTGCTTGCAGACAGTGGCTCAAACGTAGGCCTCAAAAACAGATGAGCTGAGCCTAGAGCTATTTCTGACTGTACCTAGGTCCCACCTGGCGAAAATCATTTGCGGGCCATGCACACACGGTGACACCCCTGTGTTGCCTTTTCAGATGCTCGTAGGGAATCAACGGGTCTAGCGAAAGAGAAGGGAGTGGAAGAATGCTGCCCCTTATGCAGAACAAATGCAACCAAGCCACGGCGCAGGCGGGCAGTCTGGCACATGTGCGTTGTTTTATTGGCGCTGAGTGGTTGAAAGATCGCCTTCGACCAGCTGCTCGATGACAGCAGTGGTGGCAAGCCGGGCTGAAAGGCTTGCGATTTTCTAAGAAGGGCTGTTCCAATGCAAGGAAGGATCTTTATGACTGTTGTCTAATTGCTCACATTACCCAGCAGTGCGATAACTAGCCCTCAGCCCGTCATGCTTCAGAAACCTGATTACTATTTGGAGATTTCTCTTTTCAGGGAAGCTTAGGACTCGATGCCGTTGTTTTCAACCTGACGGCCGGGGCAATGCGCCGATGGCGTGCGATTGGATGACTCTGATGTATCGCAGCACTAACTTCTGGCCGAGAGCTTCTAAAAGTTCATGGTCTTGAGAGAGGCCTTTACAAGATTGCTCGAGGCTGATTGGAAGTTTCTCGGTAATCCCATATCGCAGTCGATTTTCCTCACTGATAGAGGTTGGGTCTTCTAAAGTTCCAGTTTGTTCGTCAGTTCTACTTCATGCTCTTGGACAAGATTAGCTGAGCGAAGCCTGCAACATACCTCGACAATCTTTAAGCGTGAGCGGCAACTTCTGTCTTACGCCGCTGATTCCAGAATACAGCACAGCAGAAAGAAATAGGAAAAAATTGGAATCTGCATCCAGAAAGCGCAGTTCCCATAAAGCAGCCGACCTCTTGCGAACTGGCACCATTCTGTTCTGTGTTCCCCAAGCCTTGTAACGACCGAAGCACCTGGGTCCTGCGGCAATTCTGTCGTAGCTTGTTATACGTGGAAGACCAAATGCACAAAGGGATACCAGATGACTCAGAATGCCGGCCAAGAAGTAGTCGGTGGTGGCGGAGTCCGCAGGCTGGCGGCCGTGGATGGACAGATTGAGGTGCACCCCATTTTCCTCGGGATGCGCAGGAGAAAAGGAGACTGCGACGCCATGGACATGGCAGATCTTCCAGATCGTTTCGCGAGTAATGACGAGAGTGTCGACTGCTTCCAAAGGGCTCATTGGTACGAGGGCAATCTCGTACTGGTTGACAGTACATTCAGCGTGAAATTGCTGCACGGATATACCAACGCAACGAAGAGCGTCGACGATTTCGCACAGGATAGGCATCATAAATATCTCTGTAGTTCTGACACCAGATGATTCGTGCGGGCAGCTCTGTGGGATGACGGTTCCTGGACCTAGTGAGCACACAAACTCTATCTCGAATCCAACGAGAAACTCGGCCCCTATGACATGTTGGGCGTCTCGCACAGCGCGGGCCAGGGCGATTCGAGGGCACGAGTCATCGTGCCCGAGCTGTAGCTGCCACGGTGTTTCAACCTCGTCGACAAAAAAGCAGAAGACTTGCGCGTGGCTGTCTGCACCAGGGCACAGACGAATTGACACGGGGTCCGGGAGAAGCCAGGCTTGACCAGGTGACCAGTCCCCGCCATCATCCAAGCTTGGGGGCTGGTTGTGGGCGAGGAACATGTACAGGTTTGCCAGGCCTTGGAGCTCGCCCCGTTGTATTAGATGGCAGAAGTGGCTGGTTGTCACGATTCTGGCTCGCAAGACAGAATTGTAATCCAGCCACAGGAGGCGTACGAATTGGACGCGGCTATGATCTGCCAGAAACTTCAAGAGGAGCTCGGCTGATAGACTCAGAGTGCTGGTGTCCATTCTGGTGCTGGCAATTCTCGATGTCTGGAAATGCACATAAGGCGGGAACTGATCACGACGTGTACTAGGCCTAGATTATTATTGAAATATGATCAACGTGATGATGTGTCCTTGAAGGGATGTTGGTGTGTCTGGTGACTGTGCGACAGGTGCATGATTGGCTACAGGCTGTCTCATCCAGGGTTACACAGCGTGTCGATCGACGGCAGGTGGCCTCATTTCCTCCTTGCATCTCAACATTCCGTAGGCTGCCGCAACCACCAACTTCGCTCCCCACGTTTCTCGCAACTGCCCGCCGCTCAAGGTACGTATTCTCAACGGTTTCGGCCGCTCGCTAGGTAGTCCCGTCCGCCCTGCAAATCTGATGCAGCTACAGAGCATAGCTGTTTTTTTCCCCGATGCTGCTGCCCCCTCTCAAGTCTTCGTCTGATGACAATGGCCGCTCAACTCTCGAGATTACCATGATCTGTTCAGCGTCGTTACTACTGATTCTTACCTTGTGTGGCCTTGCATCCAATGCCTCATTTCCACCTTCGGGTCCGGATCCGGCCATTGGTGCTGTGTCATCCTTGGACGCAAGATGTAGCCGTATTGGCACCGATGTATTGCTGAAAGGCGGAAATGCTGCTGATGCCGTGAGTGATATGGAACCAAAGACGCTATCCAGGACGACACTTACTCGTACAGATCATTGCTACTGAGTTTTGTGTTGGCGTTATTGGTCAGTTCCTCCTAGTCCCGTCGCTTGCTATCACACTGCTGGCTAAGACTCACCTTTTGCCCTAGGAATGTACCTAACTGGAATCGGAGGAGGAGGCTTTGCGGTGATAAGAAACTCAAGGGGCGACTATGAGTTTATTGACTTTCGAGAATCGGCACCTGCTGCCAGCAACGAAACCATGTTTACCGCTGATCCAGATGCCTCTTCGACAGGAGGGTTAGCTAGGTAAGTCCACTCCCCGAACAGCACGGCCCTGTAAGTTCGGTAGCTAACAATAATCGTGTCTTTAGCGGCGTACCTGGTGAGTTGCGTGGCCTCCAGTATCTTCATCGGAAGTATGGAAGCCTCCCTTGGGACAACTTGATCGAACCATCAATCGCAGTTGCAAGAGATGGCTTCGTGGTCGGCAAGGATCTGGAATTTGGCATGGACTATATAAACAACGACGAGTTGTTCCTTAGTTCTCCTTGGAGGCCAGACTTTGCGCCGCGTGGACGAAGAGTCAAGGCCGGGGATGTGATGACTAGGAAGAGGTACGCGAACATGCTGCAGGTCATCCGCGACAAGGGGGCCGATGCCTTCTATACTGGCAAGTTGGCTGGACAAGTTGTATCAGCTATCCAATCTGCAGGGGGAATCATGACGTTGGAGGATTTGGCAAACTACAAAGTCAAATCCAGGCCGTTGGTGAAGCTCGAATTCGGAGAGTATCGTCTCGTTACAAGCGGAACCCCTTCTGGCGGCATCGTTGGCCTGAGCATCTTGAATACTTTCAAAAGATATCAACATACAGAAGATCTTTCGATGATCAACTTGACCGCTCATCGACTCGTGGAGACCTTTCGCTTTGGTTATGGGGCGGTGAGTTCCTATCCGAAGCAATCAGGCCAGTACTTTATTGATGCCCCGTCAGCGTACAGAACTAGGCGACCCCGACTTTCATCCCGAGATATTGGAGTACCAAAAGCGGCTTCTATCGAAGGAGACTGCTGAGAAGATCAAATCGAGAATCCTGGACGACCGGACGCAGCCCGTGGAAGCATACAACCCGGAGGGACTGGAGATTTTGGAAACGTGAGTTTGTCGCTGATAGCAGATGGCTGAAAGATACTTACTATCCCCAGGCCAGGCACCTCCCACATCTCAACAGCAGACGCCTCTGGGATGGCCGTATCGCTGACAAGCACCATCAACTTGGCATTTGGGTCCCAAGTCATGGTCCCGGCCTTGGGTGTTATTATGAATAATGAAATGGATGACTTCTCTGTACCTAACAGGTCAAACGCTTTTGGATTTATCTCTTCCCCATCAAATTACATTCGGCCGGGAAAGCGCCCACTCTCGTCCATGAGCCCGTACATTGTCGAGTTCTCGGCGAACAAATCCTTGGCGATGGTTATTGGAGGTGCCGGAGGATCACGTATTATAACGGCAACCGTTCAAGGCCTCCTGAATGTGTTGAATCGCCAGATGAATGCGGTTTCAGCCGTCCAGGAGCCAAGAATCCATGATCAGCTGGTTCCAAATCAGGTGCGTTTCGACACGAACGGCGTGCGAATAGTCGAGTTTGGTTGCTTACCAAGGACAGCTTTTGTTTGAGTACACGTACGATAATTCCACTCGGGCCTCGTTGATCAAAAAGGGACATAAATCAGGGTGGCAAGTCCACGGATCGGACTTGCAAGTAGTTCGGCTTCTGCCAAACGGGACGTTCGAAGCGGCGGGCGAGACTCGACAACACGAGTCAGGAGGCTTCGCCGTGTGATGTGGAGTGTGGGGAAAGTGAGAAGAGTGTGAGAAGAGTGATGGACTGCAAAGGTTGATTTTTCTGTGCCTTGATTCTCGGATAGAAGAAAGTCGCTCATCACATATCATGGTTGCTTTCTCATTCTACATTCAACCTTACTTTTCGCGTTACAGTGTGTAGTCCAACTGCACCAATTCAGGGGGACAGCAGGCATTATGCAATATGCCGCCTTAATGCATTTGATATATCAGAAAAACATCACGTTGAATCTAATCTCATTCTTAGGTGCTTTACAGAGGACTTAACTGAGGCTAGTCGGAGTGCGAGCGCACATCCTTCTCCCCATATGAGTGCCAACAGGACGACCTGCGGATGTCCTTTTTGTGTAGCTATCCATGTGTGCGGGTGTGCGGGTTCGCCCTAATATGAACATCTTTCCATCCTCCGCTTCCATATTGCTTTGAGCCGAAAGAAACCGTCACTCTTTGCATTAGGCATAAATCGACACTCGTCATAAAGCCCGCATCAGTCTGTGGTCAAGCCGGTTTCGTGGTTTGGGCTGACGTGAGGCCCCCGCCTTTCCAGCCGTGTATGGGCATGCATTGCAACCCACCGTTGTCTGAATTGACAGGATGTACATCGCTCCTCGTATGCACCCCACGTTGCGTTGGCAAACCCGACCTCTCCTCGTTATCCTGGAGACGGAGACCGGCCAAGGGGCCTTTTTGAGGCTCTTCGGATTCAGAAAGAGGAGATTTTGTGAGTACTCTGCCAGCTAGATCGTTTGGGCGGGGGACTCCGAACAAACACCCAGTTCAGGGCATTTGAGGCTGACGGACTCGGGGATTGCGTCCTTTCAAGGATATCCATATTAGGGATCCCGAGCAGGCCGACGTAGCCTCGCGAGGAGGCGCTTGAAAGAAAGCTAGCGTCTAGTAGTCGTTAGATTGCCCGTCTTTTCCCGCGCGTTGCGACCTCATGTCCTTCGAATGTTTTCGCGGCAACCCAGGAGTCTGGAGTCATTGCATGCTACGCTCGCATCACATGCGGATGCGCACCAATGTGCAGTCCTTTTGTCCGGTGAGGTGTGACAACGTGGCAATGATGTGCTGGCGATAATTACGTACTTTTTCTGGTTTTATTTGCACCTTTGCGCGGGGTTGCTACGTGACTGACGATCGTGGACTCCTGGCCCAACAAAGAGGAAAGGCTGGCTCGGCATACAGGAACCGAATGACCGATTCATCTGCTATGGTAGGATTAAAGTGGTGTTCTCGTCATATGACGAGTTTATGCGGCTCTGCCGAGTCTATCCGATGTGTCATTTTTGTGAGTTGGGCGGTAATCGCATAAGTGTTGGCCCCATCAGCGTTATGAGCAGTCATCCCCATACCTTACAGATAAGTCTCCAACCTGACTCTGCTCAAACGTCGAACGCCTACCTCTCTTGTGATAGTTTCCGTAACCTTGTAAGTACTGATTGGGCTCTGAATTGCCACATGGTTGCCCGCATCGGACAGGTATTAATGTCGTTAGGCCATTCAACGATGCCCAGCCAGTCCGCCAACGAGACCGAATTCAGCGAGTCCACCAGCGGGAGGAGCCAGCCCTGGAAGACCTTCTTTCAAAGCGCTGCAGAGGGAGGCACTGAAGATGGAAAATCTGACATCCTGGTGGTCAAGGGGGCTTCGGTGAACAAGAATGGGGTCTGCACAGAATGCAGTCAAATCTCTTGCGCCTGCGATCAGCCTTCATTCTTAGCAGCCTAACTAGCTTGCTTCCAGGTTGTGGTTATCGTCACGGAGACTTACCTATGAGAATTCAAAATTACCCCTCACCTACTGACTTGTGCCATGCTTGTATATGCCTTAGCGAAGATGCTCTCTCTAGCTTGTAAGGAGTCGATACAGCCACAGTTCGAGAACTCGGCACTAGTAGACCTGCCACTTATGAAAGTCCCGGTCGTCACCCACCCATACAGTGTAAATTATTTAAAGCAATCGGCTTCCCAAACCAAGTGAATTCAGTCCGTTTCATTGTCTACCTAGTACAAGTAGTGGAACCTGGTCCTGCTCCCTACTCGGTCACAAGGTGTCAATGCTCTACTTGCCACTCCATTATCTGGTCTGCCGCGATTTACCTCACGAAAGCGAAATCACATGCCGCTATGCCAGTGCCTCACATGACGGTTGAGTTGGTACGACTCAACTACATACAGTGGTCGGATACTTTCGTAACCGAAAAGCCGTATGAAGTCATCTCCGATGTTCCTGATGGATGCAAGAAGAGGAACTTTAACCTGAGCCCTGGCCCGGAGCAAGCCATCCATGACATTCGAGGTTTGGAGCACCAGTTCAGCTTGGACGAAAATGGCTTCGAAGTGAGGAAGCACGCAATGAAGAACACATCGGCTACTAAGGACGACATCGAACGCTATTACTTGCCCGATATCAAATCACTTCTTGAGAATGTGGACCCTGGAGCTGAGGTGCACATCTTCGACTGGAGAGTAAGTCTTGCATCCATTTCGCAATTCTCGTTTTTCTTAGGCCAAGTCAAGGTCGCTGACTTATGTAAAGCTTCGATCAAGTGACAAGACACGCACGACACGAGAGCCAGGCTCAACGATTAATCTCGATGACCCCACACTGATTCTGGAACCGGTGCAGGCGGTTCATAATGGTATCGAGGTTCATACGTGCGTCATGTCGTCCTTGATCTGACTTTGCTTGCAGACCAGAGCCGTTTGGCCGCGATCAAAAGAGTCAAACATCATCTTGGCGACAGGGCTGACAAGATGCTGGCCAGGAGGTTCCGGATCATCAAGTTGAGTCCTCCACACCTTGCGCACCTTTGCTTTGAGCTCTCGGTAGAAAGGAATCCATTCAAGCTAACAGGTGCAAAAAGTGTTTGGCGCCCCCTTCGCTATCCCATAGAAAATTTCCCACTCGCACTTTGCGACGGGACCTCCGTTTCAAATGAGCAGCTACTAGCTGTTGACCATGTCCGGAAGAACTACGTCGGAGAGAGCCTATACCCACTATATTCCAGCGATATGCAATGGTATTTCTTAGACCGACAAGAGAAAGACGAAGTATTGATCTTCAAGACGTTTGACTCGTCAACGAAAACGAGTTCCAGATGTCAGATTGCCTACCATCCTCAAAATCAAGACCTACAGACTGACGTAAGGACGGCTAGGTTGCCCTCATACCTCTTTTCGTCAATCCGCTGCACGGGCGGAACACATTCCACGAGAAACAATCGAAGTCAGGGCTCTCGTATTTTCGCAGGCTGATGAAGAGTGAGGGAAGACCGGACAATCGGTTTGTCGTATGGACTTTCATTAATCGCCCGAGATAACAGGCACCAACAATCGTTACTGAAAGCGCGTTCCAAGCTACAGCTTGTCTACTTTGAGCTTATAAAGTCCCTCCTTTACACATTTGCTCTCATTTCCATTTTGAACGTCTTCAAAGACAGCAGCAAGATCTCCTTCGGTGTCAATATATCTACCACTCAGAAGACTGGCCCTCTTGTCCACCGCAAGCTTCACACAGATAGCAGCGAACTTTTCAGCTGAAGTCTTTTCGCATGTCGCGATTGCTTCGACCATTCGGCGGGCACCGGCGCTATGGCGGATACTCTTCTCGTCGACCGTCCCCTTACCGGCTAGTATCGATGTTTGCACATTGCCTGGAACCACGTAGTAGCTGCACACGCCCTTCCCAGACAGTTCCCGCTCGAGGTTTTCGTGAAAGCGTAGAAGGCCCGTTTTAGAAACGGAGTATGCGTTCATGTATGGGATGTTATAAATCGCATTCCTGCTCCCGACGCTCATTATGACGCCGTCTTCGCTAGAAAGCATGTCCGGGAGAATTGCATAAGAGAGCGCTGCTGGAGCCGTGAGATTTGTCGCGATGATTTGCTGCCAACTCGTGATGTCGCGCTCGAATTCGAGGGCCTCGATCCTCGCCAGGCCTGCATTGTTGACCAAGATAGAGATGGGCCGATTGATCCATTGTTTTATTTCGCGGATGAGGGCCGGTAGACTGCTGATGTCTGAAACGTCGCAGACAAACGCTCTTGCCTCATATGCAGTGGTCGAGTTGATCGAATTGGCCACTGCAACAACCTCCGAGTTTGTTCGAGAGACACACGCCACGTTGCAACCTGCGCCGGCGAAGGCCAAGGCAATTGCTTTGCCGATTCCGCGGCCCGATCCAGTGACAAGGGCAGTCTTTCCTTGGAGACGACGAAAATAATCAGTTGCCTCCCCAGAGGCATTAGTGTGGTCTTCAAGCATAGTGGTCATTGTGTAAGGCGACTAAATAAATAATAGAAGATTGAGATTGTGCTAATAATGCCGGGTTTAAGTATGTTAAGTAAAGGTAGAGAAAATAAATAATTAAAAGAGTGTAAGTTAGAAGTTTTAAATAGTATATAATAAGTAAATTTAATAATTAATAAACTCTTTTACTATTATATAATAAATAATATATTTTTTAATTTCTTTACTTATAAATTATTAATTATTTAATAATATTTTATTTTTCTTTTTTATAATATTACTTTTAATAGATAAATAAGGAATTTGTAAGGTATTAAATATAAATAATTTAATAGAAATAAATATAAGAGATATTAAGAGTCTAGTATTAAATTATATAATTAATTAAAAAATTCTTTTAATAACTTTATTTAAAGTAATAATTTAAATAATAGTAGGATTATATTTAATAACTAAAGTAACTAGATTTTCTCTCTTTTATATAATATTTACTAAGGTTTTAACCTTTTATATTTAATATGCCCTTCTAATTAAAGCTATTTATAGCTGTAATTATATTATATTTTATATTTTAAAAGTGCCTTTTAATTCCTTTTATAATATATTTAAAGTTCTATTTTTCTTTTAGCTTCTTTAATATATAAATACTTTTTAAATATCTTTTAAATTTTTAAAACTTTCTCTTTTTAATATAGTAATTTAATTAGCTTTTAATAGTAAAAATTAAAAGGTTTTAAATTTATATTAATAGAAGGATTAAAGTATTAAAAGTTTAAATAATATAATAAGTTATTATATATAATAATATATTTAAAATAAATAAGTATATTTTAATAAAGTTAAAAGTAAAAACGCTATATATTATTTAGTATATAAAATAAATATAGTTTTTATATAAAGTATTTTTAAAAAGTTTATAAAAGTTTATTAAATAAAATAAAGTAAAGTTATTTATAATTTACTTTAATTTATAAAGTAATTTTAAATAAGTTTAAGCAATTAGTATATATTTAATTAAAAGTTTATAAGGGGTAAGTTAATATATAACTATTAATTAATATAAATTATAATATAATCTTCTTTTTATTTTAGTTGTATTTTTAAATTTATAAAAGTAAACAATTATTATAGGTATATAATTAAAGTATGTTAATAGATTTATTATTATTATTATTAAAATAGTTTTTTTCTTTCCTTTTAAAAAGTTATAAAAGATTTTTAACTTTCTATTTAAAAAGTTTATAATAGTATTAATAGTTTATAATTAGTAATTTTTATTATTATATAAGTCTTTTAATATATTTTACTATCTAATAGCTGTATTTTATTTCTATTAATTTAAATACTATTAAACTTATTTTAAGCCTTTTTAAACTTTTCTTTTATTTTTAACTTTTTTAACTTACTACTTTTTTTAATATTTATTTCTATTTAACTTACTACTTTTTTTAATATGTATTTCTATTTAACTTACTTTTTATTATTAAATATTTTTATAACTTTTTTAATAACTATTTATATTATTACTAATATATATTATAGCCCCTAAAGTTATAATTTATAAATATTTAATTAAATTATTTTAATATATTATATATTATTATTATTAATATAGTTTTTTTCTATTATTAAACAGTTATAAAAGGTTATAATAATATTAATATATATTAATATTTTTAATTAGAACTTTAAAATTTAAAATAATTTAATTAATATTTTAATTAATATTTTAATTAATATTTAATAGTATATTTATATTAAATAGTATAAAAATATTTAAAAGTTATAACTTTTATAAATACTTAGTAAAATGTTTTATTAATTTAATATATTTTAAAAAAGAGATATATTTTAATATATAATAAGTAATTATATAAGTTTTATTATATTATTTAATTATATTATATTTTAATTAATAGAGGTAAATACTTTACTTATTATATATTATAATATTAGTTAAATAATTGTTATTAAAAAGGTAATAATTTAAATATATAATAATAGTTAATATAAATTCAATTCTAACTTTATATTTATTATAATAAGCTTTTTAATAAGGCTTATAATTAGTTTTAAAATAAAGATCCCTATTAAATAAATTTTATTTAAGGAACTTTATTTAAAGTTTTTAATTTAAAAGTATTTATTTTCTCTATTTAACCCTAAGCTATATAATTTAACTAATAATATAATATATAATAGTTAAAATACTAAACTTTATATTAATTAAATATAATATAATTTAAATAAATAATAAAAGTAATATAACTACTTATTATATATTAAAAGATATAAATTTCCTTATATATATTAAGTATAAAAGCTAGAGCTATAATAGAAAATAAAAGTTAGAAGCTTTAGGAGCAGATGGAAGAATAGGGAGTAAAGATATTTAAATTCTAATAGAATATTTAAAATTAGCAAACTAAGGCAGTTATAAAAATATAAAAAAGGTTCTAATTAGTTAAATATTTATTATAAATATTAATAATTAGATTAGGTTAAATAAGGGAAGGAAAACTTTTATCTTTTATATATAATAAGTTGGGTTCTATTAGCTTTAAATAAAAGATATATATATTAGATAAAAACTCTATTATTTCTCTATCTAATAGTATTTAAAATGCTTATATAAGTATATTTCTTTTTATTTAAATAGTTAGTTAAAAGTGAAAGACTTAAAAGGCATATTAGATTATTATATATTTTAATACGCCTTTCTATTTAGAATTATATACTTTATTAGAGCGAATATTACCTATTAGGGTAAGGGCAATATAAACTGGTTAGTCTGCCTTTTTAATTTGGAAATAAGTAAAATATCCTAAATAAAAATATAACTAATAAGGTATATAAAATAAAAAATATATTATTATAATTTTTATATTTTTTATAAATTTAATAATAAATTTTATTCCCTTAATAGGTAAAATATATTTAAGTTATTCTATTTTATATATTTAAGCTTATATAAAAACTATTATAAATTCGGGCTGCGCCCGTATCTTAGTTATATATGCGTGCGACACGCATGCGGCCTGCACCTGGAGCAAATGTGTATAATAGGGAGTATAAGGGCTAGGTTATATAATATAGGAATATTAGTAAAACTTTAGAGCATATTAAGAGGGAAGAGCTTTCTTTCCTTTTAAGTTTATTAATATTATAATTAATACCTATTTATAAATGCCCTAGGGCTAGTCTATTATAATTAATAAACTATATTATAATAGCTAACCCAAGCTAGGAGGGGGAGTGGCTATAAGGGGCCCTAATCCTAATAGTACTAGTAGTAAAATAGATATAAGGGCATTCACTCTAGCTTTAAAAGGAACCTTAAATATTACTAGTATATTAATAGCCTTATAAAAAACTTTTAATATTTATATAAAGTCCTTATAATACTAGTAGTAATAATTTTATAACTAATAAGAGCAACTGAAAGCTATATATTATAAGGACCGGGCCTAAAATAGGAATTGCTTTAAATTATAAGTAGTGCCTCCCTATTTATAAACTACTCTTATAATAACTGGAATAATATTAAACCCACTTTAAAAACCTTAACTAGCTTAAAAACCCTTACTTAAGGGACTGCTATTTAATAGTAATAAGGTAATATTTAAAGCCTAGCAATTAATAATTATATATAAGTTAAATGCAAATTGGGTTTTTATTAGGGATAAAAAGGATATATTTTTTTATATTTAAATAGCTATTATAAATAAGATTAAATTTAAAGTTAGGGTATATTATAAAAGGGGCAGGTAGTATAATATATATAACCTATAAGCATTTATTAAATATATTATATTCTTTTACCTTATAAATTATAAGGAGGAAGCCCTTTTAAATTTATAATATATCTAATAAGGGAAAAATAAGATATTTTATGATTTTTACTAGCAATTTGAGCAGCTTCTAGCCTAAGCAGGGGGTTTAAAATAGTTAGGTAAAAGTAAGTTATTTTAATTTTATAATATATTAAATAGGAAAATAAAAGAATATTACCTAGGTAAAAGAATCGACTATTCTAACTATAAAATAGCCCTTTATATATATAAAAAATAGTAATTAAAATTAAGTCCTATAAGTTAGAAGAGAGGTATTAAGTGCAGCTAGTATTAGAAAGGAGTATAACTATATTACTACTAGTAATAGATTAGAAAGGGAATATACTAATATTAGGTGTAAATGCAATTAGGACAGTTTATAGCTAAGGTGGCAGGGGCACTAGGGGCTAAGGATCCTATAAAGCCTCCCTAACCTTTAGAAACTAGGTAAAATAGGTATAATAGGTCCCCTAAACTATCCTTAATATATAAAAGGAAAAGGGCAAGTGCTTTTACTATAAATCTAATAAGTATTATACTAGTAATTACACCTTACTTATAGTAAGATAGCTAATAAATATCTAGTGCATTTATATTAACCTAATAGTAATTAATAAGGAGTTAGATTTAGGAGAAAAGGGAAATATTACACCCTTAAGTTAAGTCTTATATAAGGGCGGAATACTAGCTTACTAATTGCACTATTAGGGCTAATTATAAAAAGGAATAGAAATATATTAAAAGAAATAAGGGGAATAATAGTAAAAAAGGAATAAGAGATAGAGAATTAAATAGATAAACCCTTATTAATAGTTCTAATTCTATTTAATAATTTAGGTTTTCTTAATATTCTTATTAATTTTAAATATAACTATTATAATATAATAAGTAAATAAGTAGCTTAAAAGCTAGGCCTAAAATAGGTCCAGCTGTTTATATTATAAAGCCTGGGCGCAGTAGTAAAAATAGATTAGAAGTAGAGAATTATATAAATAGCGCGCGCCTTATTAGATATTAATAGCTAGAAGTGCCTAGCCCTATTTTATATAGTATTAAGACTTATATAGGATATAATCTTAAGACTCCTTTAAATAGAATACTAGGATATTTATATTATTCTAAAATATAAAGAATTAGAAATTAGAAATATAAGAGAATAGGTTATAAAGGAATTTATAATATAATTATTTAAAATCTAAATAACTAGGGTTATAAGTCTAGTCTTTACTACCCTCTTTTAATAGGAGATAAAATAGGGGGAGGTTAAATTGTCCTTTTTTTTATAAGTATTTATAAGATTATAATAATATTTTAAACTATTATAAGTAAGATATATAATATAAGCGCTATAGTAATAGAGATAGGTGGGCGGACCTGTTTAAGAGGCTGCCTGGGAGGTCTAGGAATTTACTAATCTTTTTAATAAAAAAAGGCATCTGCCCTCCCCTATATTAGGGAATAAGTAATTATTATATCTAGCTAAAAAAGGGGCTAAATAAATATAACTTAAAACTATTATAGGGCCTATTATATAATATATTAAAGGACTATCTATTTAAGCTATAAAAGTAGATTATAAACCTTATAAATAAGAAATAGATTTGGGCAAGTGCCTCCTTAATAGCTATATTAGTTCTATTTATAAAAAAGGTAAATAGAGGCTAGCGGTTTTATATAAACTATTATATACTAAATAAGATTATATTTTAAGACTATTATTTTTTACCCCTAATTAAAAAGACCCTCTATTCTCTTTTTAAAGCATATTAGTTTATAAAACTAAATATATGCGCGGCATTTTATTATATATATATAACTAAAAGTAATAAGTATTTAATAGCCTTTTAAATAAGGTTCGGCCTTTTTAAATAGCTAGTTACCCCCTTTAGCTTATTAGGGGCGCTAGTAACCTTCTAATAGTATATTAATAAAGTACTAGGAACTTGCTTTAGGGACTTAATAATAGTATATTTAAATAATATGCTAGTCTATTCTAGGGGCAGTTAAAATAACTATATAGGGAAGGTTTAAGTAATATTTAAATACTTTTATAATATAAGCTTGAATATTAATTTAAATAAATATATATTTATAATAAAAAAGGTTAAATACTTTAGTTTTATTATAAAAGTAGGAGTTACTATTTGCTTTAATTTTAAAAAGATTTTAATAATATAAATATAAGAACTATTAATAAAAGTAAAAAGAGTATAAAACTTTTTAAGATTTACTAATTTCTATTATAAATTTATTTTAAACTTTTTAAAAATTATTAGCCCCCTAGTTTATTTTATTAAAAAGGGAGTACCTTTCTACTAAATAAAAGAGGAGAATAATACTTTTAAAAAAATAAAAACTATTTTTATTTTACACTTAGTTCTTATCTAATAGGATCTAGAGAGGGATATAATTATAAAAGCAAACAGCTTGGGGCAGGTATTAAAAGGGTGCCTTTTATAAGTTAATATAAAGGGCATTTTATATTTAATAGCTTACCACTCTACCTACCTTTTAGCAGCTAAGCGAAACTATATAATTTATAATAAGAAGCTACTAGCTATTATCTCTTGCCTATTAGTATAGTTATTAGAGCTCTAGGGTGCAGCTAATCTATTTATTATTTTAATAAATTATAAGAACTTAAAGTATTTTATTAAATTAAAGCTTATTTTTAAATAGTAAGTATATTAAGTAGAGACTCTATTATTATTTAATTATATTTTAAAATATTAGCTAGAATTAGAAGTATATTAGCCTAATACTCTCTTTTATAAAGAGCAGAAGGTAGGTAATAATAAATTGCAAATAGGCTAGATAATATAGCTAATTTAGATTTATAAGATAATAATATAAGGCATATTATAAGGGAGTGCCTTATATATAGTATAAAAAGTAGTATAATTATAACTAATATTTAAAAAGGGAGCTTAGGCAGGGGAGTAATAGTAGCTACTAGTAGGAAATATAATTTTTATAAATATATAATTATAATCCCTTTAGGACTAAATAGTATAAGGAAATAAAACTTATAGGGCCTAGGCCCTTATTATATAAAATAAATAGAGGAAATTCCTAAAAGAAGCTATTATAATAAAATAGATTGCAAATTATAAGCTAAATATATAAGGAGTGCTTATATATTAGAACTGCCTTTAGATTCCTATATAAAAACTGCTTATAATAATAATTATATAATAGGTTTATAAAATAATAGGTTATATTAGAAAGAATATAACCTTCCTTATTTTATAATATAATTACTATTAGAATAGAATATTATTAAAAGTTATATAGTTAGTTTAAAACTGCTATTATATTAGTAGTTATAACTTAAAATATTAGTATTAAAAACTACTCTAGCTACTACCTATTATAAATAGATACTAATTATAAATATTAGTTAATTTTATAATAGATTTACTAGTAAAAGAGAAAGATAATTTATAATATTTAATAGTTATTATAAATTATCTTTTTAAATATATTTAGCTAGAAGCTATAATATTAATAGCAGTTAAGGTATATATAAAGCAATTTAGGGACTACTAGTAGTATTTTTATAAATTTCTATTATAAATTATTAGTAATAGAAAGTTAAATTAAATTAGAAAGTTCTAGGCTATATTTTATAAACTTATAAAAGTTAAATAACTTCTATTTATAGCCTTCTACCTAAAAATAAATAGTAGGATAGAGTAAGTAAATTAAAAGATTTAAATAGTTTTATATATAATTATTACTTTCTTTTAATTAGATTAAAAGGACTACCTTACTATTATATAACTAAAGCTAAATAATAGAAACTTATTAGTTATAAGGATAAGCTTAAATAAGCTTTTTAATAGCTATAATATAAACCTTATTTAATAAGTAAATTACTTAAAAATAAGCTACTTATTATTAAAAGGGCAGGTAGTAGTATTTTATACCTATTTAAAGGAAGGTATAAAACTTATATAAGCTACAATTATATTTATATAATAATAGTAATAGGAGTTTATATAAAAATTCTAAAAGCTAGTAGAGCAATTTTAAATTAGTAATTAAATATAGCTATTATTATAAAATATAATAATAAACTAGTTAAATAAAAAGCTAAATTAGAAATATACTAAATATATAATAATAGGGCTAAAAGATGCTTTAAATATTATTTTTAATATATTAAATAATATATATAAGACCTTTTATATAAATTTAATAGAGCAGGCTATAGCTAATTTATTACCTTTTTAAGTCCTTTTAAATTTATACCTAGGCTTTAAATAGGTCCCTTTTAAAAATATAAGAGAAATAAAGGAAAAATACTATATTAAAAAGATCCTTATTATAAAAAATATATATAATTAAAATATATATTAATAGGTATTAGTAAAATAAAAAGAATATAATAACTTAATATAAGTACTATTAGAAAATATTAAAAATATACGATTATTAAATAAATTTAAAATAAAATAAGAGAGTATAAAAATAAATAATAGGCTATATATATAATAGTACTAATAAAAGATCCTTTAATTATAATAAACTAAACTACTCTTATATAATAATAAAAGCCCATATAAGATGCGGGGGCGGGGCAGGGGCGGGTTAGGGGGCAGGTTAGGGGCGGTATAAGGACGGATAGTCTATTTAAAAAGCTCCTCCTCCTCTATTATATCCTCCTCCCCAATCTTAATAAACTTAGCAGCAGGAGATGCAAAATATTAGCAGCAGCGGGGGCAGGGACAGCAGGGAGTCCTAATAATAGTAGCAATTAACTGCTATATGCATTACTTACAGGCATCTTTAGCTGCCTTATAATAGAGGGCAGCCTCCTCCTTGTAAGCGATATAAGCATTCTTAATAGCCTTTTTATAAGTAATATAGGCACTCTCTATTACTATCTTATAAGTAATACAGGCAGTATTAGTATTAGTAAATTACTATTATATAAAAAGTTAGTAGGTTAGGAATAAATATAATAAGTATATATTAAAAGCTAGGCAAGATTATACTAGAAATTAATAGTAAGCTAGTTAAAAGTAGTAATAGCCTACTAGGGGGCTTATTAGAATAAGGCAGTAGGTAGGGGAAGGGAATTAGGCTTAATTAAAACCTAAATAGGATAAGGGAGCGCTTGGCCTAGGGGGTTATTAGGTTTAATAAGGGGGCAGGGAGGGGGCATATGCAGACTAAGCGGGGCGGGGAATATATAATAGTATTAAATGCCTTATATTAAGTGCAATTAAAATAGGTAAACTCTTAGGAAAAAATAGGCTTTCGCTTAAAAACGCCCTTAAAATAGGTATAACTAGGAGTTATAATATAGCTACTAGTAGTAGTATAGTTAAGGAGGTTGTAAATAGTATAATAGAGAGTTAGGTTAGTTATTATATACTTTTTTATTTAAAAGTAAAATATATAAGTATAATAATAAGTCTAATAGGATATATTATAAGAGATAATATAAATATACTTACTATTTAAAAGCAGCTATTTAATATAATTAATATAAACCTATATTACCTACTAGGAGGGGCTAACTCCTTATTAAAAGAGTTTCCTTCTATTAAATAACTACTTAAGGCCTATTTCTTTTTAAAAGTATATATAATATAATAATATAATAGATTATTACTATTATAATTAGATTAGAAGGGGGGGTACTAGTAGTAGTAAATATTTATTAGAAAAGATTAGTATAATATATAAGGTAAAAGAGTATTAAAAAGGACTTACTAGTAATATAGGGGCAGGGGGGAGAGAGTGGGGAATAAGATATTATATAAGGAGGGAATAATTAGAAGATAGGGAAAATAAATAATATTAGTAATAAGGGGTAGTAAGCAGTTAGAAGAAAGAGTAATAGAAAAGTTAGAAGGATATTTATAATAAAAGAAATTAAATTAGAAAGTATAAAAGAAAAGGAAGAGAAAGTGCTATAAAAGAGAAGGGAAGTATAAAAAAAAGGAAGAAAAATAAAAAGAAATAAGAGGGAGTTATTATTATATTAATAGTTAATATAATAGGGCTAGAAGTAGGGCAACCTTATTATAATAATACTAATATAAATATAAGGTAATAAGATAATAATATAACTTTTATTATAATAATACTAATATAAATATAAAGTAATAAGATAATAGTATAACTCTAATTTTAATATAAATATAGGATAATAAAATAATAGTATAACCCTTATTATAATAACCCTAATATAAATATAAAGCACTTATATAATAATAATAGAGAAATTTTTACCTATTAGCAGGCTATATATAAACTAGAGTAAGAGGGTATGTTATAAATTCGGGCTGCGCCTATATCTTAGTTATATATATATATAATATGTATACAGCCTGCACCTAGAGTAGATATATATAATAGGAAGTATAAGGGCTAGGTTATATAATATAGGAATATTAGTAAAGCTTTAGAGCATATTAAAAGGAAGAGCTTTCTTTCCTTTTAAGTTTATTAATATTATTATTAATACCTATTTGCAAATGCCCTAGGGCTAGTCTATTATAAAGACTAGCTTTTATATAAAGTTATAAAAAGTATTAATAAATACTTAAAAAAGTTATAATTTTTAAGTATTTTTATACTATTTAATATAAATATATTATTAAATATTAATTAAAAAGTTAATTTAATTATTTTAAATTATAAGATTTTTATTAAAAGATTTAATATATATTAATATTATTATTATTATTATTAAAAAAGCTAATAATTTAAATATATAATAAAATTATTATAAGCTAAACCCTAGCTTTATATTTATTATAATAAGCTTTTTAATAGGGCTTATAATTAGTTTTAAAATAAAAGTCTCTATTAAATAAATCTTATTTAAAAAATTATATTTTAAGCTTTTAATATATAAGTACTATTTTATTTAACTCTAGTTTATATAATTTAACTAATAATATAATATATAATAGCTAAAATGCCTAACTTCTTATTAATTAAATATAATATAATTTAACTAAATAATAAAAACTATATAACTACTTACTATATATTAGAATATATAAATTTCCTTAAGTATATTAAGCTAATAAAAGACTTTAATAGGCACTTAAAAAAGTTATAACTCCTAGGCATCCCTATACTACCTAATATAAACATACTATTAAGTGTTAATTAAAGGATTAACTTAGTTATTTTAGGCTATAAGATTATAACTTTTTAAAAGGGAAAAAAAAATCTGTTTAAATAATAATAATAAGCGATTTATTAAAATAATCTAATTAAATACTTATAAGCTATAGCTCTAGGAGCTGCTATATATAATAGTAACAATTTAAATAGTTGCTTAAAAGGCTATAAAGGAAAATTTAAAAATAAAAAGTGGGTTAAATAGATATAAGGGTTAAAAAAGTGGGGGGCTAAAAAGAATAAATAAAAAGGAAAGTTTAAAAAAGATTAAAATGGGTCTAAGGGTATTTAAATTAATAGAAATAGAGTAAGGCTATTAAATAGTAAAATATATTAAAAAGTATATATAATAATAAAAATTACTAATTATAAAAATTAATATTATTATAACTTTTTTTAAATAAAAAGTTAAAAACCTTATATAACTTTTTAAATAAAAAAGAAAAAACTATTTAATAATAATTTAATAGTAGGAGTAATAACATAACCCAACCCCTAATAGAAGTGGCTATAAAAGGTAAATATATAAAAGATAGAGTAATAGAGACCTAGAAGAAAATTAACTCTTATTTGCAATTAGTTGCAACTGCAGATAAAAAGTAAAAGGGAAGATAGGTAAACTAACTAATTAGAAAGGAATAAGTTAGAAATATTAAAATAAATTATAAAAACTTGGGTAAAAACTTAATAAAAATTATAAAAAAGGTATAATATCTATTTTTAGAAGTTTCTAGCCTTCCCTTTTAAGTTTATATAGCTCGATTTAATAAAAAGCTTAAACTACCTAATTCTTATTAACTTCTAATAAAAATCCTCTATTCTTATTATTATATTCTTTACTAATAACCCGCTACTACTATTATAATAATAATCAGCAATTTATTAAAATAATTTAATTAAATACTTATAAGTTATAGTTTTAAAAGCTATTATATATAATAGTAATAATTTAAATAGTTATTTAAAAGGTTATAAAAAAATTTAAATATAAAAAGTAAGTTAAATAAATATAAAAGTTAAAAAAATAGGGAGCTAAAAAAGTTAAATAAAAAAAAAGTTTAAAAGTATTTAAACTAATAGAAATAAAATAAAGTAATTAAATAGTAAAATATATTAAAAAGTTTATATAATAATAAAAATTACTAATTATAAAAAAACTCTATTTTTATATATTTAATTATTTAAAATTTATTATTTAAATATATATAATTAGTTTTCAATTAATTTTTTAAATTTTTTTATATACTATTTTAAAAATTTAACTAACATTTAAACCTTGCCTCTAACCCCACTCCTTCAAACTATACTAATTTTGCCTCAGACTTGCTTATATATTATTTGCTAAAAAGTGCAGCAGTATGCGACCTAGTTATAAGGGATATGAGCGAAATTCGACCAGTATTCAGTCCCCCTGCCGAAACGCTCAACATCTACCCTGCGGCAGAATCGGCCAGCGCTATTAAAGAAACCAGAGACCTATGTCGCATATCACCACTAGGTTCCACTATGCTCTACTAAGCCGTTCGACTAATATAAAACGCAGCTCGTACCTAAGGTTCGTATATCCGGTTTTACATCCAGCTTGTTATATTAAGGACTCCAGTCCTAATAATATAAGCTTAAATAGCTATGCCCGAATATATGGCTGTTCAATTTGTTTGTTAGATAAATCTCATCAATTGACTGGTGCCATTAATGATCCCATGTGGAGCCAATTGTCTGACAACCTGACCAGTGGAGTCTCTTGCCCGACCTAGCCAGACGTTCTGGTTCCTTATAGCTGTGGATATCGTCGGTTGGCGCGATGGTGTGGCTTCCTTGGACTGAGTTGTCCGCGCATCCGTTTGCTTACGGACGGACTGACTTGCCCGTCTGCCTTTCTTTTTGTGGCTGTTCCGTCGTGGAGAGGTACCCAAGCGTCGATTCGAGTCGATGGCAGGACATCGGAAAGCAGAAACGGCGGTGTGGTGATACGGCTGTCGCGGAAAGGTGCTGAGGTAGATGACGCCATCCTCTTCAGCCAGGCGTGAAGGTGTCGTACTTGGCTCAACAGCGCATCGCTGTAAACATCGTTCGGGGCTACAGCTCGGTCTCGGGTGTCGTGCGATATGAGTCTTGACAGTGGAACTGGCGATTGGCGGGATATGCAAGGTTTGCTGCTGTAGCTTGGGTCTAAGGCGGATCTGAGGCTGTCCGGAATCCTCTGGCCGTTGCAATTGGAAATGGGATGTGGAATTGGAGGGCCAGAAGGGATCATGGAGAACCATGGTGATGCTCAGTCAAACCTGAGGAAGTTATGGGACAACGTACTGTGGCTCACGAAGTACGCTGCATTTCAGTCATGTCCTTGCGAGACAACAACAAAAGCAACAATACCACGGACATTCGGGGAGTCCTTGAGCAATAAGAGCAAACAGGCCAGGTGGAACGAGTAGTCGATCCCGTCCGTCGGTCCTTTGAAGTCGACGGCGTACTTATCCAGCAGCTAGCGCGTTTCTTCTCACGTGTCCTGTGGAAGGAATCGGATCGGACCCGGGAAGAGCTTAGGTAGCTCGCACTCGCCCAACCAGACAAACACCTCCTGACATGAAGTGTATATGTATGCCATCATTCCGACTTGGGCGTTCCGATCTTCGTCGTCTTTCTGGATGATGCATACAGCGTCGATCCAGAGTCGTACATCTTGATTTGCACGCTGTGCGATGAAGTCTTCTCCCCCCAAACATAGGGGAGTGCTCGGAACTTTGGTCTCGAGCGAGGAGAAGCCTTGGACAGCGAGCACTGGATCGAGGTCTGCCAGGCTCCAGGGTGGAGGAGGAGCAGCCGAATCTTCTGGCGCGACGAATCAATGGGAATGCTGCGATAAAGCTCATTGTGGACTTCAGCTTCGTCGGTTGTTGTCTGAGCCATCCCGCCTTGATGTGGAGAGTCGTGAGTCGTCTTGGAGGCGAGATTTGAGTCTGTACAACTTGAAACCAAGCATACCTAGCCAAAAGAAATTCGCTGGACGGCGCCGACCTTTTAAGCCAGGGACTTGAACGCAACCTCGAACGGCCAATGGTGCTATTCCTAAGCTAAATCGACATTGACGGTGGCGGTGCCTGATGGCCGCCTTTGGTGTAATTGTTTGCCATAACCAGCCATGTCTTTAATCCTTGTGATCACTATGATGGAGCTCAGACAGACATATTTCGGACAGTGTCACGATCTCCGATTCTACCCTGACGCGCATCCTCTCAAGGAGTAGGCGACAGAAGGAGTTCCGGATCCAAGAATTAGGCTGATTTCTAGGACGGAACAGCAATGAGTGTTAAGAAAATATCACCAAATGATGGTGATCTCTGGGAAGATGATGTGGTGTTATGTTCTGGCCGCTAGACTACAGCCACGACGAGGCCCAGGCGGGGTCCTCCGTGCAAAGACGGATTGAATCACAGCGGCAGCAGGCGTGCCTCGGGCAGGGATGCGCATCAAGTTCCTCAGGCATGGCGTCATGAGCATCACATTCAAGTTTGCTAGAAACTTCTGCTTATTGGAATCCAAGTGACCGAGCCTTGCGGGGATATAGCCCAAGAGATTGACACAGATGCGCTCGAGAGCAGCTTCGAAGATGGGCTGCAAATAAACTCTCGCACATATTAGCCCACGAAAAAGAGGGGAGCGTACATATGAGCTAGATGCCAGACTAAGTACAAGGGAAATATGGAGAAAATGTGATGATAATAGAAGTTCTTGATTTCTAGCTAATCTAACAGGGAAAAGAAGGTCTTTAAGTACATGGTCTAATAGCTAGTTTGAGAGTCAGGAAAGGAGTGAAGCATGTCCTGAGAAGCCTCCGGAAGAAAGGTCAGGATACGTGCTGTCAAAAGACTTGAAAGTCCTAGGAAGTCCTAGGGAAAAGGCCCCAAAGGCCCGAAGGGAAAGTCTAGCTTTGAGGCTGTTGTGATGTTGCTGTGATATTGGAAGCCTCGCCAAGCTATTGGGAGGGTTGAAAGGTTTCAGCTTCCTTAATATTATATGTTTGGGAAGTCGTAACGAATCGAATCACTGTCATATTAGGCGTCCAGGAAATCTCGCCCTTGGAACGAGGCAGATATACCGCAACGAAATCCTGCTGCTCCTCTGTCCCTCCTAACAGCAAGAAAGTGGCCGGAAAGACGGGTTCGACCAACAGACCTGCCCAAGTCATCCGTCTCTTTTTCACACCTTCCCTGGACCGCCTACCCAGCAATAGCTGTCCCAGCTAGTAGAGGACCCGAATTGAGGTTCGAGGGTGTAGCGCTTGGGGTCTGATTGGAAAAAGAGCTGGTTGCCGTTGTATAGTCTGTTGCTGTTTCCGGGGCCCGAGCTAGATTGGTATAGGAGGTTGTGGATGTAGGCCGACTTCTGCCAGTGCTCATTAGCGAAACGACCGCTGCCCATGTCAGTAGTGGTAAGTCCAGCACGCTCGCTCGAGTCAAAGACCTCGCCGTAGAACTGGATCTCATTGCTGTCAGTGGCGAGCGTGGTGCCTGATGGGCCGCCAGCGCTGAAGAGCGATGCCGGATAATAGCCAATCCAGCGATCCTTGACCCAGAGCCACCAGTTGCCTTCGAAAAGCTGGTACACGATCCAGAGCTTCCGCTGCGGGCCATCGATGACGCTGAAGGGAGAGAAGCGCGTGCCAGGGTGGATGGTGTCGTCAATTTGCACCCAGCCATCTACGCCCTCGTTCCAGCCACCGACATTATCCGCATCGGGAACGCAATGGCCGCACGTGGTGTAGTAGGTGAACAGATGGCCTCCCTCTCCAAACAACGGTCGAAATTTGATCCATCCTGCCTCTACCGTCTGGGTTTTGGAGGGCCGCTTAATCACCGCAATCTGGAGCAGTGAACCGTCCGAGTTAACTTCGGTCGTTGGATCGAAGCAGCTGAATTGCCCTTGACCGCCAAAGTTGCGAACCCGCTGGCCCGAAGCTGCCCACCAATGGTCCCACGTATGCCTCTTGTCCAGCTGGTCGGATTTGGACGGAGGAGGCACCTTCCGAAGGAGATCCTCGAGGGTTGTGTCAGGGTCGATGAAGTCCAAATTCTGCTTGAGGACGGGAACAGTGCCCGGAGGGCCCTTGTCCGCGCCTTTCAATTCAAGTTCGCCGAGGGGAATCTCTTCCGCCTGCTTGAGGTCACTCTTTGGAGCCTCGAGTTTGGGAGGCTTCGCGGCAATCTTCCCCTGGGACTCGATGGGAATCCAGTCAATCTCTTGACCGTTCGGGGTTTTGGTGGTTTTGACGATTTTGAGTCTTGCCCGCTGCTTCTCGAAGTACTTGGTGATCCTCGCGCGGTTGTCTTTCTGCCGAGATTCCAAGTCGCTGTCGATGGCTGCTGCCTGGACAGCAGCCAACTGACAGAAGACGGCGACCGCTGTAATCAGGTGCTGGAAATGCATGGGGTAAAGCTGAGCGGTGCTCGAGGTTGGCCGATGGTTAGATCTGGAGTAGCGAGGATCAAAGGCCGAATGATGGGATTTAGAAGTCAGAGGCGAAGTTGAGGGTAAGTGTGATGCGATGGTCTTCAGGCTCTCTCAGAGTGTCCGTACCCTTTGATATAAGTAGTTTGCACTGCTGCTGTACTGCTGTGATTGCAGCGT
This sequence comes from Thelonectria olida, assembly GCA_020736575.1. Taxonomy (NCBI): domain Eukaryota; kingdom Fungi; phylum Ascomycota; class Sordariomycetes; order Hypocreales; family Nectriaceae; genus Thelonectria; species Thelonectria olida. The sequence goes on from JAGPYM010000046.1 coordinate 152,434, forward strand.
GCCCTTCACATGACCAAAGCCCCTTACGTACATCTCCTCCAATGAGCGCACCGGATTGCACGTTGATTTCACCTGCTTGGGACACGAGACGCCACGAAACATATGGGGAAGTCAGTGCGAGAAAGCGGGTAAGAAAATGTGATTGTTTTCAGCCGTATAACTATATTCCATCGTACATAGTATTGTTGCCTGAGTTACAAGGCTGCCTTAATGTAAGCGCTAATTGAAGTATACCTTAGGAGCATAGGAAGTGATAGGTTGCAAATGACCCGCGTGTGGGTGTGACATTCCTCAACCTCTCCGGGGAATCAAGTTCCCGCTCGTATTTGCGAGCGTCAGCAGCCAGCACCTGAGAGGCTGGGTAAAGGGTCCGGCGTGCGAAAAACCAGTCGCACTCTTGTTTCGCCGGCGCGGACATACAGCTGGAAACCATTTCCGTCTCAAATCTATCACCTCCCGTGAAGCTTTGTATTAACCAGCGGGACATATCAGGCAATCTACCTGTCGTCGCTCTCTAGATTCTAGACCACTCTGAGCCATTAAGCATTGTAAAACCGTCATCATGTCCGCTCTCTCTACATACTTCGTTGGTTCGCTGAACGAGAAAGAGACGGAGCGTCCTATCACGTACACACGTCCGCCTTGGCCATTGTTCACCTCCTATGTCAGACTATTCTCCCGTAACATTCTCTACGTAAGGGACCATGCATCTAGGTAGGCTTGTACGTTGTACCATGTACCATTTTGAATGTCGCGTAATCCGTCAGCGCTATCAGCCCCGAAGCCTCGAGGTCTCCGTTTGCCGTTCTCAGTAGCGCTTGATCCGTCTATGGGGGCTGATGCAGTTGTTTCTGTCGGTGTGTGTCTGATATATGCGTGAATTATTGGACGAGTGAGTAGGCCATACGACCGTATTTTGTCGTAAGATGGCCTGGAATTGCGTCTTTCTTGGAATTTTATTCTGGATAACTTCTTGCCGAAAGAGGAAGACTGGCTAGCCACTGTGAGTTGGAGGTGGAGAACAGTAAGCTACATTAAGCATATTCTGTTCGACTCCCTCACGCCCTTCTTAGAGGCTGAGGGGGAATAAAAATGAAAAGACGCATCAGCAAAGCCACAACTTAATTAATGCTATCGGTGTGGTTTCACAATGGCGTCGGAGTCACCACCTCCACTGCTTTCCATCTTGATTTGCCATTGCGAAGCCTCATAAAAACGCCAAGCTGAGCTTTTCGGGCCTCAAATCTCCCCTCTCTGAGATTCTAAAGCTGGAAGCACTAAGTCCAAGTGGCTACGTCGGACTTGGAGGCCGAATTCACCTAATGTCCCCCGTTCTGCGCTGGAAAACGCTGACATAAATGAAGCTCTTATTAGCTAAGTAACGTCTACAATTTGGCACGCGGTTCTGGCGGTGAGTCTGAGTGGCGCTCCTCTTTTGCCACTGCTTACAGCACATCTATCATGGCTTGTGATTATGCCCGTTGCTGCGAGACTCAGTTGAATCCGAGATACGAAGCGAGGTGGGCAGGCCAAACACACTGGGTCGGACTGACTTCGTTTTCCTTCATTGTGCGCCCAGATAATTACAGAAACTCGCAGAAACATATTGAACTTCGTCTTAATAATCACTCAAGGATGAGGACGGCTCTCAAGATGGGTTTCGAAATGTCCGAGGTTCTCGTAGGAACCCTCATCCTGCCTCTCCTCATTCTCTGGATGACTAGCCTGTACCTTGTCTGTCAGGAGAATAACCAAGCCCGAATTGCATTCACTTCAATGGAAATGGCTTACCCGCTGGCCATCATGTGAGTGAAGTCTCCCGTTGAGCACGCAGAACTTAGCAAGATAGAGGCAGGAAGTCCACACACCTCAACATTTCGAGCACGCTCTAATCCTCTACGCCGGCGTGTCCTCATCAGAGGGCACAATCCACGGTTTGAACGCTCGTATAGTCCGTTATCGAGGGTCCACAAAGATCCTTTCTCCTGGCACACTCGCGCTCTACTATACCAAGGATAGCCTGTAATTTACTAAAATACACGATTTTCCCTCCCCCCTGTCAGCTGTAATTTCGTCATATTATATACTTTTTAACTGTGCACGCTGCTTGTGTCGTTCTGTTAGTAATTCTGGGCAACCTTTCTTTCCTTCGTTGCGATGCTACTGCTGCGGTTGTGAGGGAAACGACTGCTCAGGACAACTGGGCCCCCTTTTCCCCTTGTCGTTCCATATTTCAGGTTAATTTAACACACTGTTTAAAATGAATAAATCTTTTATTAGTTAATATTTTAATCATATTATTATTATTATTAAAAAAGCTAATAATTTAAATATATAATAGAAGTTAATATAAGCTAAACCCTCTTTATAATTGGTGATTTTTATTATTATATTAACTCTTTTATATATTTTTCTGTTTGGTTGCCTTGCTTGTTTCTATTAGCTTAATTGCCTTTAGACCCACTTAACCTGTTTTTAGACTTCCTTTTTAGCCCAACCCTTTCGGCCCCCCCCCCCCCACTTTTTAACCCTTGCGTCCACTCGCCCATTTGACCCACTTTTTGTCTTTGAATTTTTCCTTCCCTTTCAGGCAACCATTCGGATCGTTGCCACCGCGCATAGCAGCTCTTGGAGCTACGGCTTTAAGTCATACCTTTGTATTTTTTTAAGAAACGATTAGTCATTTCGACTAAGCCTGTTATTCCTTGCCCGAATTAGAAGGCGATTAAGTCGGCTAACTTTCCTATTAAGCAATTTGAGATTATCTTCCTATACGTCCGGTCTTTTAACTAGAATATAGCAGCCTAAAAGGACTAAATTGATCTTTTATATTACTTTTAGTAGTATATTTATATTAGCTAATATAGGGATATTAAGGAGTTATAACTACTTAAAATGCTTTCTAAGCTTTCTAATTAGATGAATATACTTAAGGAAATCTATATAACCTAATAGATATTAAGCTATTATATTAATATTATCTTTTTAGATTATAGTTTATTTAATTAGTATAAAATTAGCTATATTCAGTTATATATTATATAATTAGTTAACTTATATAAACTAGGGTTTAAAAGAATAGTGCTTTTATATTAAAAGCTTGAAATAAGGTTTTTTAAGTAAGGTTTACTTAATAAGGATTTTTATTTAAAAGCTAATTATAAACCCTATAGAAAAGCTTATTATAATAGATATAAGGCTGGGTTTTACTTATATTAACTTTTATTATATGCTAGTACTAGGCTTATATTAATAAATAATAAGCTAAACCCTAGCCTTATATTTATTATAATAAGCTTTTTAATAGAGCTTATAATTAATTTTAAAATAAAAGTTTTTATTAAATAAACCTTATTTAAAAAACCTTATTTTAAGCTTTAATATAAAAGTACCTATTTTTTATATTTAATTCTAGTTTATATAATTTAACTAATAATATAATATATAATAGTTAAAATATTTAACTTTTTATTAATTAAATATAATATAATTTAATTAAATAATAAAAGTTATATAATTATATATTATATATTAAAATATATATATTTCTTTAAATATTAAACTAATAAAAAACTTAAATAAGTATTTAATAGAGTTATAACTTTTAAGCATTTTTATACTATTTAATATAAATATACTATTAAATATTAATTAAAAAATTAAGTTAATTATTTTAAATTATAAAATTCTAATTAAAAGATTTAATATATATTTATAAAAGCTAGTTTTTATATAAGCTTAAATATATAAAATGGAATAACTTAAATATACTTTACCTATTAAGGGAATAAAATTTATTATTAAATTTATAAAAATATAAGAATTATAATAATATATTTTTTACCTTATATACCTTATTAGTTATATTTTTATCCAGGATATTTCACTTATTTCCAAATTAACAAGGCAGACCTACTAGTATATACTATTCTTACCCTAATAGGCAATATCCGCCCTAATAAGGCATACAATCCTAAATAGGAAAGTGCATTAGAATGTATAACAATCCGACGCGCCTCTTAAGTCTTTCACTTTCAACTAACTATTTAAATAAGAAGGAATGCACTTATATAAGCATTTTAAATACTATTAAATAGAAGAATAATAGAGTTTTCATCTAATATATATATCTTTTACCTAGGGCTAATAGGACCCAACTTATTATATATAAAAGGCAAGGGTTTTCCTTCCCTTATCTAACCTAATTAAATTATTAATATCTACAACAAACATTCAACCAATCAGAACCTTCTCTACATCTTTATAACCGCTTTGATTTGCAGATTCTAAATATTCAATTAGAATTTAGATATCTTTACTCCCTATTCTTCCATCTGCTCCTAAAGCTTCCAACCTTCATTTTCCACTATAGCTTTAGCCTTTACAATATTAATATTATTATAACTTTTTAAATAGAAAGTTAAAAACCTTATATAACCTTTTAAAATGGAAAAGAAAAACTATTTTAATAATAATAATAAGCAATTTATTAAAATAATCTAATTAAATACTTATAAGCTATAGCTTTAGGAGCTGTTATATATAATAGTAATAGTTTAAATAGTTATTTAAAAGGCTGCTAAAGATTATATTAAACTCACTTGCTTATGGGCGAAATAAATTATAAGAGAGGAAAATTTAAAAATAAAAAGTAGGTTAAATAGATATAAGGGTTAAAAAAGTGGGGGGCTAAAAAGGTTAAATAAAAAAGGAAAGTTTAAAAAAGAATAAAATAGGTTTAAAAGTATTTAAACTAATAAAAATAGAGTAAGGCAATTAGGTAGTAAAATATATTAAAAAGTTTATATAATAATAAAAATTACTAATTATAAAGCTAGCTAATTATATAAGCTTACTTAAAATTATTTAAAATTAATTTATAAATTAAAATATATTTAAAGTAAAATTATAAAAAGTTATTTAATAAACTCTTATAAATTTTAAAAACTTTATAAATATATAAATATATTTACTTAATATTTTAAATAAATTATAGCTTTTTAGCTTTTAATATTATTATTAAAAAAGCTAATAATCTAGGCATATAATAGAGGTTAATATAGGCCAAACCCTAGCCTTATATCTATTATAATAAGCTTCTTAATAGGGCTTACAGTTAGTCTTAAGGTAAAAGTCCCTACTAAGTAAACCTTACTTAAGGAACCTTATTTACTAATGGAAATAGAGTAAGGTAACTAGGCAGCAAAATATACTAAGAGTTTATATAATAATAAAAATTACTAATTATAAGGTTAGCTTTTAATATAACTTAGTAATACTTATTTATTATAAATATATTATTAAATATAATATTATACTTATTTACTATTTAGTTTCTAATATTTTAATCTTTTTACTAATATAAACTTAATACCTTTTAATTTTTACTATTAAAAATTAATTAAATTATTATATATAATATTATTTATATACGTTTTAATTTTAATATAATTTTAAAATCCTTAAATAGTAATATAAGCTTTAATTAATATTTTAACTATTTAAATTATATTTAATAATTATATTTTAATTTTATTTTCTTTTTAAAAACTAGTAAAAAAAAGTGTACTTTTTTTAATAAACTATTAATTAATTAAATATTATAACTTATTATTAAAACTTTTAATTTATTTATAAAAATTTTATACTATTTATATACTTTTATAAGAAGCTATATTTTTATAAAACAGTTAGTATTTTTAAGCTTCTTTTTTAAATATTTAAATTTATACTTTTTTAATATACTTTTATATGCTACTTATAAAGCTTAGTACTAGCTTAAAGAAATAGTAAAATAATTTATTTCTTTTTTTAAGTTTATTATAATATTTAAAAGCTTTATATTATTTAAATTAAAAGTACCTTATATATTATTAAATTATTTTTTTAAATTAGTAAATATTTATAAAAGATTTTAAATAAAATTATTAATATTTATATTAGGCTAGCTAGTATTATATATTTATTTTTAAAAGGAGGCTAATTTTATTATTATTTTAAATTAGTTAAAAAATATTATAAGCTAAGCTAAGTATAATAAGTAGCTTTAAGTTAAATATTTTAATAATATTAACTAAACTACTATTATAATAATAAAGCTAATAAATAAGAAAATAAATAGTAAAGCCTTATAAACCCTTACTAAAGCCCCATTTTATCTAAAGAAAGTTGCTTTATATAGCTGAGTTAAATCTTTATAAGCAATGGGTTAACTTATGCAGCTTGCAGAGGGATGATTGGCCGTCAGGTTGTGCGATTGAGGCTGCGGCGAATCACTGCATAATTGATTAGGCAACTCAACTTTGCCTCAGGCCCGAAAACAAGGAGGAAACCAGAGATGGGGTAGAGACGATCCCATGTCTATGCCGTGAGAGTGTATCCTCTGAAGCATAGGTACCGTGATACCAAAGGCCAACCCCAATAGTCTCATCATAGGCCAGGCGTTGGATGGTGGCCCCGATGAGAATATTGACTGGAATCTAAGCGCCACAAGTGGCTCCAAACCAGATATGATATCATCCCAGGAATTGGTTGTGGGTTCAGGATGATAAAACCTGTCACCCGTAAAGACTCACAGAGCAATCAACTAGCCGAGATCGTCCTATAAGGCATAGAGATTGCGTTGCTACGCTTGTTGCTACGAGGTGGGGCTTTATTCAACCTGACCTTGACCAACATTCTTTCAAGAGCCAGACAAGTCAAATCGTAGATCCAGGAGAGCTTCCGAGTGTTGAAAAATGCATTGATTCTTTGGGCCTGAACATACAGACATAGGGTTCTATGCTGCCTCTCTCGCTTCCATCTTGCCTATAGCAATTTGTTTCCATACCACCTTCTCGAAACTAACTCGTCAACCCAAGTGTCTAGTAGTATTCCTCGTTCTTCTTGAGTCTTTCCATCCCTGGTTGCTCCTCACTAAATACCAGAGACACACAGTCCGAAGACGTCGCCATGACAGTTACACCCTGACTCCACAGGTCTTTATCAACAACCTCTGCTCCCTGGTGCTTCAACTCAGGCGGCGGAGGTGATGCCCACGCCAAGGCAACCAGGTTTTGCACATCCCCCCATGGGCGGATAAACCTAGCACCCGAGAAGAAACTAATGATATAGTACGTCAGCAGGATTCCCAGGTATGTGGCGATAACGACCTGGGCAAACACCATCGGCGGCCCTGGCTGCCCGTAGCCGTAGCCGTACTGCTTCGCCGCAAAGTCAACCGTCACTAGCTTCTCCTTGATGCGCGTTTCCAGATCGGCCAAGTTCTTCCATGTAACACCGTTCAAGGGCCTGAGCGGGGATGGTCCATGAGGCCAAGTCATTGATCCGTTTTTAAACATGCGATACTTGAAAGCGTTTGGGCCCTCCTGGACGAACAGCCGATCAACGGCATAGCTCTCGTCCGTCTTGCCCTCTGAAAGAAGCATGAATAGCGGCGTGCTCGCACCGGTGCGCGCGATAGCATCTGCAATAATAGAGCCAGTGAGCTTCTCAATAACTTGTGCCACTTTATAATCGGGCTCTGCGTCGCCTTCAAAAGTGCTTCCAGGACCAAACACGTCTCTTTCGTCAAATTTCAGCTTCATAGCAGTAATGAGCTTTCCAATGTTATACTGGCCGTCAATCTTCTTAAGAAATAGGGACCCGTAGTTTTTCCCAGCGGCAGTCTGACCGCTCGTGAGTGCCACGTCAATAACGGATAACCACGACTTGTCTATATTAATGACGGGTCCAACCGCGCTGTCACGTTTCCCATTGTCTGAGTCGTTTTTCTTAGCAAAGACGCCAAGGTCGGTAATGTTGGTCTCAATGTATTCAGTGTTGGACGGGTCGACATTCGGGATGGAGGGGATCCAATGTGCCATATAACTGCAGCCAACAACACGCTGCCCCCCTATATCACCATTGGAATATGGCAGATTGGCCGCGAACACCAAAGTTGAAATATTCTGAGACTCTCCCAAGTGGTAGTTTGAGTTTGTTGTCCTAATTGTGTACGACATTGTCTCGTTTTCGTAGAGAGACTCGCGGTCAATAGTCCACAACTTGAGTTCATCTTTGAGTCGGTGGCAGATGCCTCCCGGTGACTCCCCAAAACATTCCAGCTCTTCAAACGGTATTGCCAGGTTCTGAAGCGAGTTTTCATCTAGTGAGCTGTTCCAGACGTTGCACTTTGCTTGAACCAGGGGTTGATAGTTGGCAGATGATTCTGTCAGTTCAAACTTCCACCGTTCTGTTTGGGAAATTGCCCCGACATCCCTAGATCGAACGAATGATTTGAACTGTCCCATGGTCTTTGTAACCAATGCTGTAGGACTGGTCACCCATGTCCCCGTGCTGTTATCCGGGTGCATGTCTAAGCGACGGCTCACAGTTCCTGATGTATCCTGGAATGTGATATTATTTAACAAGCCAGAATACTCCCATCCCGCAGCCCAGGTATAGATCTCGTCAAATCCAGCGGCTGCACAATCGTATTTGTAGCTGCCTACGGCAGCGAGGCAGTACTGGTTGAATTTCCAGCGGTCGACTGTGAAGTTGCGGGGCCAAATCCAATCCTCGACCGCGTTGTAATAGATTGGTGCTGTAATCTTGGAGAAGGCAGCCGGCAGCGGAAACCAGTTCAATTGGGGAATGATGAGAATGGCAGAGGCTGGGCCGATAAGGACTGAGAGTAGGGTATTGCCCATGAGAAAGACGGCGAGAGCAACTATCTTCCATTCCTTGGCTGTCATTCGCCACACTGATCTCCAGTTGACGTAGCCAAATCCTCTCCCGAATTGACTGTTGAAGAGAAAAGAAACATCACCAACGCGGTAGGGACCAGAGATGAATCCAAAGGGAAGCGAAGTATCGATAAGGGTCCGTTTGAACGCTTTCAGTGTGATGGACGCCAAAGAAGCCACAACTGCAAGTTCGTAGACCTTGGCTGCAAATTGAAGCCAATTGAGAATATTATTGGATGAGGTGCGATAGCCGGCGATAGTGAGTCCGCTCTCGGGAAACCAGTATGTCTTGTCGTAGCTGAGCCAGAGAAGGACCACGGAAAAGCCGACGATGATGGAGTGAATGAATAGCTTGAACAGAGAATGGGCTATATTGGATAACCGCTGGTGCCATGCCAACCCTTTCCACTGCCATTGGCTCTGGATGACTCGGGTGGGCTTGGAAGACGGCGAGTACGCCATGGTCAGCCCGGCGGGTGATGAAACGAGTTTCAATCTTCTGGAATAATCTCGAGAGGATGATATATTCAAGAAAAGGTTCGAATAGGGGACCTCTCAGTCTACCTACATAACGGCACTCTCTCCGTCCTTTATCTACCGCCGATTGGGATCCAAGCCGGATGCCTCTAAATGTGGCAAAGTGAGCTCCAACCACTTGCATTCCTAATAGTAAAATGCCCTGCGCCACCTAAAGCCTCTATTCGTCAGTGTGCCTCTTATCTTTCAACTCAATGCAACCAACAAGCAAATCGGAGACTTTACCATGTTTGGGGGCCGCCCAGCTGAGGGCATACGCAAGAGTGCGCCTCGTACAATGAAGGACAGGGCTAATTTTAAGCATCTTTCGACGCCAATGACGACAACATGTTAATCCCTCAGGAGCTAATGCAATGACATGGGGCTAATAATGGCAGCGCCTGGGTCAGTCACCCCCCCAGCCTCAATATGATTCCATACCCTAATCTTCAGCAGAGAGGCGCAGATCCCTCAGCGCCGACGTACGATTAACCCTCTGGATACACCGCGGCCCGAACCGTGAGCTTATTCACAAGGACGATTCGACATTCGAAATTATTAATCATGAAATCAGGTAATAGACAAGAGCTACTAAGGTATAAAAAGCAGTCACCTGGGTATAGTATATGTCCTACCCTACGGCATAATTTTGCGCTCTTTAGACGATAATAAATAAATAAATGGGTGGTATAAAATGTTAATCTTGTGTATTTATCTTAAAACAGTACAAATGCATGGGCTTCACTTGGATATGCTCTAAAGAAAGCATTGCATAATAACATAGATAATATGTGACACAAGGAACTGCTGGGAATCGCCACCAACAGCAAGAACGGCTTTTATGCCATTCTCTACCCTGCAGACCAATTTCGGTGGGCCGGCAAAAGGTCCGCTGATTTACGCATCGTCGCTTCACCGAAACGCCAGTTGGATGTCAGCTCGGATATCATCTTCAATGCCGAAGCCAAGAGGTTCGTTGACCTCGTTATCGGAGGCGAAATTGCAGAAGAAAATGCGAATTCAAGGTTCTCGTCAAGGCAATTACGCCCGTCCTTGACGGCGCCGCAATTAGAGGCCTCACAGAGGATGCAGCCCCTCCAGAAGTCACATTCCTTGTGGGCGAAACAGGTGGCGAAACAGTAGTAAACGCAATTATATCAGCCAAAAGCCAGTCACGACTATTTAATATCTTCTCTTCCCGAAATTGACTAATGCAATTGAAGATGCTGGCAGGTTGAACGAACCCCCCTTAACTTCTTTCACCCCAACTTTACCCTCAGGCTTACCGGAAAGAGTCTCAAAGCTTTGTCCAGCCCAAGTTCTATAGCAGTCAGAATGATATAGTGATATGAAACTCAACAATCACTTACATGTTGGAATAAGCATTAGTCCTCTCTGACACTAGCAGCTTCACAGATGCTGGGCGGTCTGCACCTAGACCGTTGAGATAGACATTAATGCTCGGCTTCTCACCCTCACCAAGGTACACTTGCGTATTCAGAACCACAAGTCGCGTTAGTTGTTTATTCTCCCAAATGCCGTATGCTGTCAGTGTCAGGTTGGACGTTGGGATCTCGGCAATATAAGCCTTGCCGGATTTTCCGATGGCCTCATTAACAACCAAGAAGGCATGATAGGAGGGTAAGATATGAGGATGAGTAATGTTGAGTCCGTCATCAGATTCACCTGTTGGTTGAATAGCGTTATACCGGAAACCCACACCGTGGTGAATGTGCATTCGTTCAATGCCTAGCGAGGCTCCAAGAAGCATCCAGTCTGCCATCCAGATTGCGGCTTCAACTGTGTTGCTAAGACCTGGTTGACCGTGGCTATATTGGATTAGTCGTCATGATATCCATATTTTTAAACTTCAGCGTACTTGGCATATGAGTTTGTCTCGCCCTGAGGTTGTGTTAGGAATCGATTCATAAAACATAGTTTGGTGTAGTGCTCACTAGAGAATATTTCAATCCCGTAGACCGAACCGCACGGATCCCGCCCGCCTTCGCAGACATATTACCACGCACAGCAAGTTTGTTCATTAACTCTCCAGGCCGGACAACACGATCAGGGCTGAAACCACCGGAGTAAGAGTGCTCAGTGAATTGTGAAGTCTTGCGTTTGATGTCTTGATCGTCCAATAACCCTGCTTCGAGTGGTCCTTCGGGAGTCCATTCCGGTGCATTAAATCCAGTCAGAGCACCGGGTGAAAGAGTGGGCTGGTCGTCTGAATCTGCCCGGCCGAATTCAATCTCCTTACTTATGGCCTTCGCGAATTCTACCCAGGTTGTTGTGTAGTTGAGCGGATTCCATTCGTCCCCGTACGGCCCAAAAACAGGTGTTCGAGTCGGGCCGTAGAAATCAGGCTCGTTACCGATTTCAACATTGACAAGCTTGACATGCTTGGTCAAATGAGAACGGTCCCCTTGGAATGCTTCGGCCAAGAGACGAGCCTGAGCCACCGTCTCCGTTTTATTTAGAGACTTCAAGTTGAGACCCCACATAAAGGGAGTACCGGGAGGGAGGTTGCCTGACAGGGCGTAGAAGTCGCGCCCAATAAAAATATGATCGGCTTCAGGATTGGGGACGTTCTTAGAAGGCGGGGGAAAGGTTGAGTTCATAACTTTGACGTTAAGATCAACACTGGCCCTATCCTGAGAATTGGCTCCGACACGAAGAAATGGCATATGGCCAGTCCTCTCTCCAAGATTGTGCAGAAGCTGGTTGAAGTATTCGTTTGGTTTTCCCAGCTCCTTGCCAGCCCAGTCTGGCCAACGGTCCATCTCCAGACTGAAGCCAGCGAGGTGAGGGGAGAGTTTCTCCGCCCATTCTGGCTTCTTCGTTGGCAATTGCAAGATGAAGTTATACTGATTTTCAGCCGCGTAAGATTGAGTAGCGGCATGGGAGGCAAGTAGTCCGTGAACAAGGTGGTTGCGCATTTTGAGTTTCCGTGACCTCGGGCTGTTATATCTCAAGGAAGTAGAGAGAAAAGATGCCTAAAAAGAAGTCTGTTTCCTGGAAACCATTAAGTGAATACTGACGCTTCTTATTCACTTCGGTGGGGGAGTTCGCAGGCCAAAAGTGATGAGAGCTCCTGGCGCGATTCTCTCCGAGAATTCAGGTGGCACTGTAACGAGGTTCTCAACTCCTCGTGCGGGGAACCATGCAAGTTCAGGTTGAAGTTATCCTGATGTGGCTACTGTGCAATAATCACGAGGCCATGTTGTCTGGAGGCGCTGGTTTGCGGACACGGCCACTTGCACGCAGATACGAACTTGATCTCTCGACCCACCCCAAAGGCTTAATACCACCGCAGTCACCCCGAATCCACCGGACATTTTCGTACAGCTCAGGTCGACATTGCTACTTCCAGTCGCGCGTAACATGGCAAGATGTCCTAGGGTCGCGCAAAGAGTGTAGGAGACGAATCGGAGACCTGTCCGAAACTATGATTTATAATCTAATCCGAGAAGTAATGGCATAGCAGTGCGCTCTACGCAATAGATCTGTGGCTCAATCATCTAATTTATCTCCTCAGTTTATCAAGTGAAGTCGACCACGATGATCTCCGACGATCGAGAGCAATTGGTAAAGTTGAAACAAGTAGGAGGAAGAAACAAACCTCTAGGAGACAGCCTATCATGACTATTAGTTGAAGTAATAATGAAATTTGGTCTGGCTTCTCATACAACCCTCTGCCCAGACTTGTTTGCGACTAACTCCCTGCACTGCAACCAAGGGTTGCCTCATCATGTGATGACAAGGATAAACCGTACGACACACCGTGACACTCAACGCATTTTTCAGTCATCTACTAGCCTCAATTTTAGAAAGATTTGCCATTACTAGGGTGGGCTTACCTTTAATAGCGATTTCATTCACCGGGCGAGCCGAGGACTTATCTATACGATCTATACGCGTATTGAGTGCGTATTGATGAGACAAATGATGAAGCTGAGCCGTCTATTACGACATCTTGCAGCCTTAGCGGTACGACTGATGCGAATCAATGTCAATCTTGGCCCCCCATGGGGAAAACCCTGGTAAGATGCAGGGAAGATTAGTTGACACTAACTGCCTCCCCATGGAGTAAAGAGCTGGGGATGAGGAGCCCCCCGAATACAGCACCCTTTTTGCAACTCACGTATCGGTCAGTTACCCGTGTTGACACGTCATTTCAATAGTGTCTGCACTGTTTAGCCAATACAGGATTATGTGTTCTCCCACGCTTGATCGGCAAGGTTGCCGGATCTCCCCTCCCTCCAGACCGTTGATAAAATCTCAGCACGGGTTTCTCCCACTTCGGGACGTGTAAAATCCTTGTGTTGATCCAACCCATCGGTCATGTCTCCGACAATGCCTCTTCTTTCAAGTTAGTGGTTGCAGCTCGACGGAGCCGACATCGCGTGAGGAGTCGAGACCAGCACCAGGATGTAAATCATGTGGTATTACAGCAGCTCCATGCCAATGGAGGTTTTCTAGGTAGGCAGTATAGCTAGTTAACAACCTAGGGCTTATGTGTTCAAGTTTAAACATATATATTAGCTCCTGTCGCCTCCTCGTTTGTTCCCCCGGTTTCTGATTCATAATAAGATTGTCTTCGCGTTTAAACAGCCCTAGGCGATGAAACTTTGCCATCACTTTATATATCCTCACACTTCGAAGTTCCTTCGCATTATCATTGCATATCAATCGCCATGGGTGTTTTACCTCTACTTCTCCGCACCATTGTACGCAACGATGCGATGCGTGACGACCCCGAAGAGATTTATGGCTGGAGGGTCTTTGCCCTTGTTTTCTCTGCCTGCTTTGGCGGTATGCTGTTCGGTTGGGAGACTGGTGCTATTGGAGGCGTTCTCGCTATGGACGCTACCCAGGAACGTTACGGCTACGTTGATTTCTCCAAGGGCGCAAAAACCACTCAAGATCAAAACATCGTTTCAACTCTCCAATGTGGCTGTTTTTTAGCCTGCCTCCTTACATCCTGGATCACCGACAAATTTGGTCGGAAGTGGTGTTTGATTGGGACTGGAGCGCTCACAATTATCGGCGTTGTCTTCCAAGCTGGATCGACTGGAAACGGATCGCTCGCTATCATGTATGTTGGCAGGTTTATTGCTGGACTGGGTGTGGGAGCTGCCTCGAGCCTCGTGCCCCTCTATGTGTCTGAGTGTGCACCACGTGCCATCCGGGGTGGCCTCATCGGTAAGTTGCTATCTGGCTTTAGTTGGTCTCCGATTTCACGCACTTACATCCTTGACAGCCTTTTACCAGTTATTTATCGTTACCGGCGTTATGCTGGCTTTCTGGTATGCATATATTGGGTTTCATTCACGGACGAAAACCTTTGTCTGACCAAACTTATCCAGGGTCAACTACGCAAGTCTCCTACATTTGAGCGGCCGAGCCGTTTATACTATCCCACTTGCCCTCCAAGCACTTCCTGCAGTGTAAGTATTGCTCTTTATAATGCGGTGGACTGGGACTGAGAAAATAGTCTCCTTGTTCTGGGCATGCATTCTTCCCCTGAAAGGTGAGTAGTTCGCACATATCCTATCATTCAAATCTCCTCATAAGATAATAGCCCTCGATGGTGTGCCAGGCAGGATGACTGGGAGCAGGCTACATCTATTCTAGTTAACTTACGAAGGTAACACAAGCCGTCAGTATTCTAAAGAATTTACTAATGCTCTCAGACTGCCGGCAACCTCTGAATACATTCAAAGCGAAATTCAGGAGATGGTCGAGCAATTACGAGCAGAGCGCCTGGCCGTTGGAGAAACAACCGCTCTCACACTTCTCAAAGAGATGGCTATTATACCAGGAAACCGGAAGCGTGCTATCATTTCAATCATGTTGATGATATGCCAACAAATGACTGGAGTAAACGCAGTTGTAAGTCACCCTGGAATCCGAAGACTATCTCGTGAAACTGACCACACCGCGAGAAGAATTATTATGCTCCGCAGATTTTCAAGAACCTTGGAATGACTGGAACAGAGACATCGCTCTTGGCTACTGGAGTTTATGGTATTGTTAAAGTCGTAGGCTGTGCGATCTTTCTAGTCTTTGCAGCCGACTCCCTCGGCCGACGGAGAAGCTTGCTCTGGACGAGCTTGGCTCAGGCAGTCGTCATGTTCATCATCGGCATATATGGACGAGTAGAGCCTCCAATCGCGGGAAAGCCAGTAAGAATAAACCCCTGAAGATGTATGGGCCCTATTAACAAATCCACAGATTTCGGCCTTCGGATACGTCGCGATTACCTGCATTTACCTCTGGGCAGCGTGAGTAATCAGGATGCTAGCTATACGCAGGTATTTACTTGCTAATTACATCTGCAGCTTTTACCAATTTGGATGGGGACCATGCTGCTGGATTCTCATTAGCGAGATCCCAACTGCTCGTCTCCGAGCAATCAATGTTGCCACCGGTGCCGCAACTCAATGGCTATTCAACTTTATCATTGCGCGAAGTGAGTCATAACAATACAAAAAAACATCTTGAGAGAGTATGCTGATAGTGTGTAGCTGTTCTGACAATGCAGGCGACAATGGGCCAAGCTGGATACGTGCGCATTACCGTCCCTTAGGTCAGATGAAAAGAGTGCATGCTAACATGAGATGTTAGGGAATGTTCTTCATGTTCGGATCTTTTTGTGTCTTGATGGGGGCTTTTGTATGGTTTTTTGTTCCTGAGACCAAGGGCCTTAGTCTTGAACAGATGGATGAGTTATTTGGTGTTATGGCATCTGAGAAGCAGCATGATACTGAAGCGCAAGGACCTGAAGCTCAGAGCATTCGCGAAGACGGCGAGCGTAAGCTGTAAGGTATTAAGCTATTAGGAAAGTGTGGTGGAGTATGTTAAACGCGAGCTGGTTTGGAGCAGTGTAGTACTTCTACGTGATCAGGCACTATAACTGTCGAACAGAAGGCATATGCTGGGATCAAGGGTCTTATGATGGACAGCAGATCTTTCAGGGGCGGACACTTAACAACAACACACAAGTTGAATGTACTGATTTGGATCAATGGACCGAATACAAGTACTGTCTGACAGCAGCCTGATAGATCTTGGCACTGTGGATCACTGTCGTGTATTTTGCTTGTAAGTAGGGCTCTGTTCACAACTGTGCGTCCGTGATTACAATCAAAATCAAGAATGTCGCAGCTGAAAGACGAGTTGAGAGCGTGTGCCACACTCTCTCGGACGAAGAAAAGGGGTATGTTGAGTTGACAAGAACGTTGAACAATTCGCAATCAGTGTAGGAATGGAGGGTTTATGGAAACAGAGGCAGCGCTTTTGATTGGATGCCTTTTTAAACTGAATGCTTGGGTTCTTGCCTGTTTGTTTGTTGATCTCTGGATTCCTCTATGTTGCAGCGGACGAAAAGCTATGCGGCATTGTCAAGCACATGGGGCTCACAGCAAACGATGCCGACCATATTTGTTGGAGTTTTGGGCTTGTTTTTTCAGGTCAACCTGCATCCCCACGTCCCTGGTCCGTTGATCATTCTCAGCATCCTCAGTACACACACCTCACACCCACACAAACTTCACTAAACACGAGACGACAAGACACCACAAGACTTAGGCTTGTTTGAGCCTGGTTGGATTTGATGTGGATAAAAAAGACTCGATTTGAATTTGAATTGATTTGAGCACATTTGGATTTATTTGGATTCAATTGAATTCACTTATTTGTTGACATGCCTGGCAAGGCTTCTACCGAAAGCAAGGAGACAGGAGGAGCAAGAAACCGAGACATGGCGGAGACCCGGAGGTAAGGCTTCCTTGCTAGTTGGGGTGACTGCGATATTAACAACACCAATAGAGTTGGCCGCTATGGCCCTCGAAGAAATGACCCCTTGCACGCGACGCTTTCTGCCTCTAGATGGTCCGGCTGGAGTCAACATTGCTGGTCGTCATGGGTCCAGAAGCCACTTGGATCTGATGCCCTAGTTGACGCTGTATGACTGGCAGAGGATAGGGCCTGGGCGGTAGCAGAACTCGAAGGACTCCCGCATGAGCCGAGACTCGATCCAAGACTACTATCCTCAAATGAGTCAGACGAAGACCCTTCTTCTGGCGGATCACCTTTGATTGGATCTCCGAAGTCTTTCCAGTGCCAGTGAATATTGATGTTGTGGCCAAAGACTCCCCCCACCTCCTGCAGCTCGGCAAGTGGTTTCGTCTTGAGCAAGTGCCTGAAAGTCATGGGGAAGAGTGCTTGCACTGGTTCGTAATGCTTCGGCGACTGTGATGTTTTCCCCAAGGACATGACTGGAATGCGGCGTGCTTCACGAGCCACAGCACGTTGTCGCACAGCTTCATCGGATTTAATTGAGCATCACCATGGTCCTCCATGATCTTCCTCAGTTCAGAGATGCAAGCCGCAAGATAGTACCGCTCAGCGGGTAGTGTCAACCACCGTGGACAACCTCCGTTCGAGGGCCCCTTCGGCTGTACCAGCTCGCCAAACCCTCGTCCCAACAGTGCAACGGCATAAATGGACCTAATGAAATCTACCCAGCCCTTGCCCAGGGCGTTCAGAGTCGCAACTCGGGCAAAAAACGGGTCTCCATCGGGGGGTGAGGTCTTTGATATCCCATCCCGCAAGATGGCGTCTCGGTTGGTGCTGTATTCGCAACCCGCTGCGCTGCGCAACGTCCACCTGGTAATCGATGAGTTTCTCCAGTATGTTGTAGATGTGGTCAACTCGATTCTCCAGCCGGTAATACCTGAACCGCGTTGCTGGCTCTTTGGCTTTACCCAAATCTGTGTTGTGGTTCTCAAACTCGACATTCTCCCGGTACAAGGGAAGGCTCCTATTCTTCTCGTTCGCCAGGAGCTGCAAGGCAGCATCAGCCCCCGTAGTGTCCTCTAGGTCAAGAAGGTCTTGAGGATTCATGAGAAACGCCGACTTGAACTTGCGTTTACTATGCGTAAGCGAAGCACGTAGGATATGAAGTAAGGCGCTTGCGCCATTGATGAGCCAACCTCTCTTCTCCCCTTCATCCCAGAAAACAACCCACTTAGAGGAGATCCATTGAAGCTTAGTAAAATAGCCATCTCTGGAGATGTGCACAGGCTTTTCCCTGTTTCCGAGGGAGAAGCATGCAGCCCCAGTGACTAGTTGACCAGCGTGGATATCAACTTTGTCTAATGTACAGCCGTAATGTGCTAGTGGAAGCTGAGACCTAGAGATGCTGTAGTTCGCCGTCAAGGTGCCTGCAAATCATCAGCCTTTGTTTCAACATCCGGCCCAGGACTTGACTTGGGCTATAGGATGGATGTGCATGTTACTTACCTACGGTACCGACTGCATCCGAGCACCAACCCAAGACATGACGTGAGGTCTCAAGATCCGCCTTTTGCACCGCCGCGTGCTCAAGCCGACAGTCCAAGTACGAAATGCGCTCCTCTGGATTCTTATTGAAGAGCAGATGCCAGTATATCATGCCATCAGATCGCTTGATGGGGATCAGCATTGTGGAGAACCCCTTGATGAACATCCCCAAACCAAATTCATCGACATATCGTGTCCTTGTGAGTAACGTCATGAGATCTGACGGCATCTCCAAGCCTGTGTTCGTCTCTGGTCTGCGAAGAATAGGAAATCCTCGGACAATAACAGCGCTATGGAACATGTCATGCCAGCATTGGCCATTGATAGCTCCAAACTGCTCTTGGCAAGGTTGAAAGTCAAACTTGATGCGGCAATGCAACGCGTCTTCGACGGGTCCAATGTCGTCGACGAAAGGGGTGCATTCGGTGACCACCTTGTTCGCGTACGAGACAAGTGCAAAGCGGCTCCCATCCAAGCAACCTGTTCGCCTATCTCTGCAACAAACTCTGGGATCCCCGAGGCGCTGATTACGAACTTACCGTCATCTAAGGAGGCCGCAAGCTTGCACGCACTTGGCTCACTCACTAGGGGGATCATATCAACACTTTCCGCCTCCTAACTGGAGAGAGATTACTTACCAAAAACTTGGGCATCGTAATCCGGGTTCCTTAGCATCTTTTGAACGAACATAAGTGTCTGCGAACCTGTACACGGCCATGTCTGATCCAGATACTGCTGACAGCGGGAGGCTTGAGCATCGGCTTTCGACCCTGTCAATGTCACAACCCCAGCGATGGCCTCATCCGCCGGCACGTCGTATTCTTGCCCGCGGAGGAAAGCCAAAAGGTCGCAATCAACAGCATAAGTCACCTGGACGGTTTGGGATGCTGCTTTCCTGCTGACATGACTGTTCCCGGGTATGGCCCCCAGCACCCTTTCCCTGATGGCATCCATAGCGTTGGACTTTTTGGGCTTGGATAGGAGTACCTCCCGACCCAGTTGGCCGAAGACCCGTCGTAACTTGGAGCAGTGGAGATTATGTTCTTGTACTCTTCGAGGCCGGGGACACTCAACTCGTGATCCTCTTCAAACTCATTCCCAGGGGACGTCTCCCAACTCTGCTCTGGCAGAACTTCATACTCTAAACCGTCTCGCAATGCAAACCACCTGCTCAGCATTAGAGGATCTTGTCTCCTACGGGGGTTCTGCTGAGCATCTATTGAATCTGCTTAGCGTTCTCTAAGCATCTCCGTCATGGTCCTTTATCAAGTCAGTAAGGGTTCAAACATGCTTGAACATCAATAGAACCTACCCACGGTATTGGTGAATAAAGACCATCACATCTCGGTGCATTTGCGAAGAATGCGCGTAGCAAATCTTGCAAGAAAATGCTTTCAACACTCTTGTTAGAGCTGCCGCGAGCTCTTCAACAACTTCGGGACCCTGAAACAAGTTTCCAATCTTCTGGGACAGGTCATCTACCAGGGCAATCATATAGCTCTCTAACCTCACATCAGAGATTATCATGTTGTCGGTCTAGACTGTATTACAGTCATCAATGGTATCGGTAGTATCATCCACCTTAGCTTCGTTTTCTTGTTCCTCCACAAGGGCACCCAACGCAGCTCTTGATAAGTTTCGAGCCCCACAACCAACATCTAAGATATGTGTGCTTTCTCCGGAGTTCAGAACTGAAACATAGCTTGAGTCGGATGGTGGGATGAGACTTGAAGGTCTTGGAATATCTTGGTGAGGGTGAGCTGGTGGCAGCATGTCTTCAGCACTGGATGGCTGCATATCATTAGGTTCTCCATTCTGAGGTAAGAGGCTATTTTCAAAAGGATGCGCTTCTAAATGTACGCGGCATAGTGACTCGGTGAATCCCGTTGAGCCGAAAGTGTCTGCAACAAGACGACCGTCGCCTTGTGGTCGGATGTCCAGGCTCAACAGGGTAGAGTAGGTGTAAACCCTCTTTCGCCGCGTAAGAATCACATCGTCCGGGCTGTCTGGGGGAATCTTGACGTTTTTCTTCTGCTGGATGGCAAACCATGTCTCCCGAACGATGCAAAGAGACAGTCGAAGGTGACCCTTACGAGAACAGGTTTGGTGCCAGCAATGTCCGAGGAGACATACATTTTAGTTAACTCCTTTGCGGGCGAATTCAACGTTGATCGAAGTAAGGTCTGGTCCCTTACGCACTGCTCCTCTGCCCTATGCACGCCTTCTACAAACTCGTCCTCCTCAGCCAGTTGTGCTCGAGAAGCGGACGGCTTAGGGGAGCAAGCACCGAGAATTTCAATGTCGCCGGTACTGCTCTTGCGACGAATTGGAGGAGCGGCTATCGGTTTCATGTCGTCGTCCAAGTCGGAGTCGAGAGAAATCACTGGGGCTTTGCCGGGTTAAAGCTTTCTTTTCGAGGTGAAGATTGTTTTACCGGAGATCGTTTGCGAAGAGACTGGGTCACGGTAGACCGTGCATTGGGTGACTGCCTGACTGGGGACTCGGGGCGGCGGTGGGATCGTAGGAACCGCCTCGTAGATGGCGAAGGCTCTGCTGCTTCTGCGATGCTTTCGCCAGGGTTCTTGGAGGATTCGGTTCTGATTCGCGCTCGCTTGGATGGAGGGGAGTAACGAGTTCACTATGCACAGTTGAGTCGGTGTAACCTGGATAAAGGAGGTGGGTGCAGGCCTGGCACGATCTTCTTCCACCTGAGTTGTCTGTTGCATGGCGGCCGTTTGAAAGGGTTCTAACCCATGTACAGCATGTCGTCCCCCACTTCTAATGCCCTATGTCTGTGTTGAACAGGGTTCGTCCATGTCGGCGGGAAGCTGTCCACCTCCAACCTGCACATGTTCAACGAACCGGCGATGCTGGGACCGCTTGAGCTCCCGTTGTCGGGACTTAGCGAACTGCCGTGGGTGTTGGAGGCCGAAGAAGAAGCAAGCAGCCCATCAAAGGGCGTAATATTAGGTTGGAAGGGCAAAGAGCAAGGTGGGAGTACGTGGACGGACTCCCTGGCCTCGTGAGAAATGTACTTCCGTACAAGGATGCAATTGCAGTCAGTATGCCGCAGCAGTTGAGTTTTCAAGACGTAGATCTCAGCTTTCAACTCATTAAAAGTTCTTAACAGTTGCCAGTTGTATTCCTCCATTACCCGCTCACGGGTGGCAAGTGCTGATGCTTCATCCCTTTTCGCATCCGACACTTGGTAGCGGCAATTCTATTGCGCTCAAGAACACGTCGTCGACGGAGCTCCTTAGGATGGACTTCAGCATCAGAGTCCTCTGATGGTACCACCTTCGAGGACCCTTTCCGCTGCCCTTTGGGCTTCCGGTCGCATTTCCCGCTTTTTAGCCCATTCTCGACTGGCTTAGAAATATCATCTTCCGATTTGAACGTGATCCGCATCAATATATTCGCTCAAAATAGTCACATGTATAAATGACAACGTTTGAAAAGGCTGCCGTCTAACCAATCTTTCATAGGCTCAAGCTCTTCACAGGCGACTGCGACTGTGGCAAAGGCTCGAGTCCAAAACAGTCGCCTTGGCGCAGGAAAGCTGAGAATAGTCCAGCCACAGCATTCTACTAACTACTGACCGCCACAGTCAACTGGAACCAGTCCATCTACCCCAATGCAGAGCTTTCAAGATGTCCGACGCTGTTACACGCCTGGAGAGTTTCAGTATCGGGCATTGGACACCATTCATGATTGCTTCTGCTTTTGGAAATTGTCAAATTATCTTCTCACCAGACGCACCGGACCGGAGCCGACACCTTCTGAGATCGATTCTGCACTTTGGACAGCCTTGCAAAATGAGGACACCAAGACAATGAGCGCCATCTTACAAACCTCAAACGGGATCCTTGATGAAACCACCATGATGGCAATGGCATGCTTTTCTGGTAGCACAGAATTTGCCCAGCTTTTGCTTGAAAATGGAGCGGATATCAACATGGATTTGAAAGGATTTGCACCTTTGGATATTGCATCGAGCCAAGGTCACGAAGAGCTTGTCAAGCTTTTGAAAGACAATCGAGTTGATGATTCTGTTCGTGGTCAGTCAGTAAAGATGGCAGATTAGATAAATGCGATTAAGGAATGAGGATTCAGAAGTCATTTGCTTTTTATCACGATACGAAAAGTTTGCACCCTTTACTATCTATAAGCAGCTGTAATTGCATGTGATGTATGAGAACAAGTTGGGTCTTGTGGAGCTGTAAAGGGTGTCCCAAGCATCCAAGGAGACGCATCAAGCTGACACAGGCATCTGCCTATTGGTAGCGCCGGCATTCGCCGACCCAACCAATCCAGCCAACACTAATGTATCGAAGAAAGGGGCGTGAGAGCTCGCAGGCGAGCTTCGATTGAGGGTGGAAATTATCGCGAAAACCAGAGGTCGTTCCAGTTAGACTTCTCGGAAAATGCCGAGGGTTCATTAGGCAGAACGAAGCTTACTACGCCAGGTCAGCGACGAATTTCCAAGCACAAGTGTTGACCAGGCCATCTTTGCCGACCACGCGCTCGCCTAACGGCCAAAAGGCACCGGTGAATCCTGAATTCGAAGCTTGCCTTGAACCAAGACAGTGTGACGGCCAGGTTTGTTGACCGGAAGAAGCGTTAAACTAACCATGGGGAGCTTGAGACGCTTCGAAATGATGGACACCGAAGCTACTGTGAACCAACGTCCGGTGACCTCACGTGTGTTAGAAAGGTCTATCTAGTTTCAGCGGATCCAGTTTCTTGTATGAGTTGATCAAGTAGGAATTAAAGGACAGTAGCGTCATCAAGCCATCCCAAGCATCCTAGCCTCTTTCATAAAGCCATTCACATTACGAGTAGATCAGGTCGCCGCAACAAAATGCGTGGGAGGCTTAGGCTTCGGCTTCTGGGCTGGCGCCACGGTTCCTTCATACTTGTCGCGGGGTTGGTGGCTTGAGAGAATGATCCACGAATTACGTTGACTATCCCAGCCATCAGTGAGCGGTGGTATTCTTCCTTCTAAGTTTAGCACTTTCAGTTCCCGGACGCTCTCGATGATATTTACGAGATGAGCCACGAGAAACAATCTGGCAGACATGTGATCGGTCTCTCTTGTCATATATATTGTGTAATTTCCCGCCTCTTCGGCGTTTAGAAATTTATCACTCAGGAACAAATAAACTTCCCCTTCCCATCAACACCAAATTCAATCCTACTCGTCGCCATGTCTTACCCGACCAAGCCTTGCTTTGTTGGCTCTTTCAAGGGCTGGGACAACGAGGCCCTGAAACACCCTGTCATGAAATACTTGAGCGACCTCAACCGTGACTTCTGCGAGACCAAGGCTGCGCATTCGGTGCCCCATACCAACTGGAGCACCCAGGACTGGGAGTTCCAAGCCCAAAGCGGGCAGGTCCTTCGAGGGCAGGAGGCTTGGAAGAGGCTCATTCATACGGCTCGATTCTATGATCAGTTTTCAATGGAGCCCCTCTCTGCTTTTATACAGGATACGGAAGACGGGTATGATGGTATAGTGTATGGAAATCTATATACCAACTTTGTGGAGCCGGGAGAGAAGAAGCATTCGGACAACAAGGGGATTGAGTGGGAGTTGCGGGTCAGTATATCTCTTCGGATGTGGGGGTGTGCCGGTCAATTACTGAACGTGATTTAGATTCCAAGAGCTTATCGTCTTACCTTCGTGAAGGATTCTGACGGGCCACACGGCCTGAAACTCAGCAAGCTGGCTATCGTTGGGGATATCATGGGCACCATGGCAATGGCCGTTCGCAAGGGGCTGGTTTCGCAAGAGAATGCCTTCGAATTCTAGGTGAACGGAATGACCTGGCAATTAGTATCAGAGTGTGGTGTATCGATTGCACTGGAAGAACGAAGATTCAACGTGGGTGCCAGGACTAGTTAAAAGCACAAACCGCGCAAGAGGCCAAAACGGAGACGGGAGACAGCGAGGGAGAATTCTACTGCTGGCACTGGGCCAGGCCCTCAATTAACTTGTTATCAACTGCCAGATGCTTGAGTACCATGCGGAAAAGCTGAGAAAGAATGTTCTTGTCAGCATTGGGAAGTTCAACCCAACTGTCCACATGACCTGCCCGTATGAGTGAATGATCCAGACTCTTATCATGTTGGCCGCATCAACATCCTCCAGAAGAACGACACACTGGGGAGGGAGTTCGACAAACAACACGCTTAAGGAGCAATCGCTAATACAGAAGATTCAGTCACTGCTAAGTTACGTAGATAGGAATTGTAACGGGCCAGGGTCCATATCCTTGCGGCATAGCCGCAAGACGAACTAGACTCGTGCGCTTCAGGGAAGAGAGATCGTTCCACAGCTCAGGGGCACTTAGGAACTTCTTCCTTTCTTCATCTTTAATGTAAATAGCATCGCGGACTGGATAGCGGGAATCCAGTTACTAGAGGCCGTTCACAAGCATAGGGATGCTCTCTTTAGAACGATATCAGGAATCATCCAATTTAACTAGCTAATTTCGACTATTGACTAATCTCTCATAACTATATGGATTTGCATCTTAAGCTGCACATATATAGAGATTTTTTGGAACCGCTGAGCCATCCTGCTCTCCCACCTGCCCTCGAGAGCATGAAGGTGAGCTCACGTCTTCCGAACAATTGTGCCCATTCTCATCTCGCCACTCCCATACGGACTGCTTCTTCCTCATCCATCTCATTTCTCTCAGATGGCTCCTCGATGATAACCCAGTCGTTTTCACCCCCAGTTGGCAGATGTGGGACCATAAACTCGTCAAGCATTTGCCGTCCAACGGTTGGCATCTCCATTCTCAGCCCGGGGCTCCAGTCCAAGGTATCAGAGTGGCTTGTCTCAGAGTACCTCTGCGCTGCTGACAATGTTGTCCGCGAATCTGTTCTCGAGTCATTTTTCCTCCACATAGGGAACTCGTCCTTGAGAATTTGCAGCGTGCTCTCCTGCAGCAGTTCAATCATATTTTCCATCACCTCCTCGCGGCGATTCGCGGCCTCGACGCCCTGATCCTCGTAGACATTGGGGAGTTGCCATTTCGTGTAGAGGTTCATGTGGGGGGCCTGGAGTTGGAAGTCACTGTTGTTTGGGTCTTGAAAGTAATAGTGACAGAGACGGCAAGTGGGCTTGCTGGTGGCTATGAATTTGGAGTCGTCCCAGAAATCAACGGCCTCTGTCTTGCCTTGTTGAACCAAATTGTCATGCAGATGGACCTCGCAGTGGATTCTGGGCCTGAAAATACTGGGTGGTGCGAGCTGCTCGTGGATCAGATCGTCAAGGCGGTAGTGTTGTAAATTGTTGATATGGGATTGATACTCCGAAAGGTCGAGGTCGGGGAAGGCGCTGCGAATCACTTCGGTTGGAGAGGCCAACTTTTTGAGTGTACAGATACGGCCTAGACGAGCCGATGGAATGTAGTCAACTTTAAAATTTTGGAAAAGAGAAGGCCATTTCTTGGGGGCGTCGACTATGATATCTGAGGCTCGGCGATATGACAGTAGGCGGCCTAGGTTATGGCGGAGTTCACACCAAGAAACCGAATGAGCCACATCAGGCCCATTGGCGCGGTTCTCGATTGTCTGATTTATTGGATCTGATTTGTTGCTTTGGATGGCCTTGATTAGAGTGTCGCAGTCACGGAGAACTTAAATGTACCGTGCCGTCAGTATCAAGTGGCCAGTAACTGAAGGAAGTAGGGCAGGACGGCGGGATGTATCTTACATTTAGACTTGGCATTCTTCGAAGATGACATATCGCAAGGAAATTCCGCCTTAGCTTTAAGATCCTGTAATTTCTTAATGGTATCCAAGTCTTCGGAAGTCACTAATCATCAGCAAAGAACTTGGTACGGTCAGATAATACTAACTTTGGAGTTCTCCTTGACGGCGGCAATCCTCGATGCAATCGACCAGTGCAGAAGTCAGATTTTTTAGGTAAAGGCTCAACCTTGGGAAGTTGAACTCCAGAATGCGCCACAAAACCTGCTTTCTGAGTGGTTTCTCATTCAAATTGTCGGCAGGCCGTCCAACGGTATCGAGCAAATCAAACAGAAACTTCTTCGCCTCTTCAAGCTCCATCTCCTTCCTATTATTGGAGGTAAAGAGGTAGTTAGGACCTTGGGATCCTCTGAGGGCGACTAAAGCTGTCACAGTGCCACCGCCTTTCTGAATGTCGCAGATCTGCGCGAGCTTGCAGAGGAAATTCTGGTAGTCAGTGAGGCGGGATTCGTGGTCGGTGTGACCAGATGAGTAGGTGACATGGTTCTTCGCTTTGCACGCTTCGTTGATAGCCACAAGCAAGATGCAGAGACTGACAAGACAAAGAAGCTTCTCCTCCTTGAGAAGTACCGGGATCCTAGGAGCTGGTGTTGGTGCCATGTGGTCAACGAGCAGGTCGCTACACGGTGTTCGGAGACTACAATAGAGAATGGAAAACGCTTTGCATAGGTCTGTTTGTGTTCGTTGATCTAGTTCAGAACACTAGGACGAGTTGAATGCTGGCTCGGTCGGCGATGAGTTTTGGTACTATTGAGACTCAAAATGTGAGAATACAAGCGGTATAACATTGGGCACGGCTCTACTTACAAAGATTCATAAAGTTGTTGCCGAAGTAGTCCACCCCGCTCCCCCGGCGCGGGAGGCCTACCATCTCCCCCTCAAAGCACCGCGCAGTGCTGCCTAGCAGTCAGCATGCAGGTGAGCTGCAAGCGGCCTGAGCTATGTATGAAAAGTGCAGCGGCTAGGAAGCTCCCGAAGATTTCTATTCGCGTTCGTAAGGAGGTCAAGTCACAAATGGGTCCCACTAAGAGCTCAGCTTCGAGCTTTGGCGCACTGGGACGCTTGGTTTGTGCTGCGCCAACGTCTCATGCAAAGCCACGTAGAGCTGGACAGTGAGTTATCGAAGGGCAGAGAAGACTGTCGACAATGATGACGCTATTACAGCGAGGTGGGTGGTTGACGTGGCACGAGCAGAGAGCTTGGGCTGACTCGAACCTACGCTACATGCGGCCCGTTGGTCAAGCTGTGGTTGGACACGGGTGACTGAA
The DNA here is from genome assembly GCA_020736575.1 of Thelonectria olida. Classification (NCBI taxonomy): domain Eukaryota; kingdom Fungi; phylum Ascomycota; class Sordariomycetes; order Hypocreales; family Nectriaceae; genus Thelonectria; species Thelonectria olida. Next base: position 180,074 of record JAGPYM010000046.1, read on the forward strand.
GTGCAATAAGAAACACAAATCAAGTGTCGTCTGACTGGGAGGGCCATTAGAGACATCTTGATGGACAGTCGAGTTGGACGAAGAAGCCCATGGATATATCACCGCCAGTGTTCTTTTGGGTTTGAGTGGTTTGCGAGGATGTAATGAGCCACTGCTTGGGAGAAGGAAGCAGACATGTAGGCTAGAGAGCTACTGATCTGTGAAGCGTAGTGTGCTTGTCTGTCTTGCAAGAATGGCGCAGGACAGGGCGGACTTGCATAGATGGCAAAATAAGAGAACACCCGAAAGAGGGGGAGGGATAATATAGAATTTGATACGGGCCGGGAGACAGACAGTCAAGTCTGATTAAGACTAAATTCTTGAGCGCCGAACTTGGTCGCAATGAGAATGTACAGTTTGGGCCAAGTAAGCTTTCGCCGGCGAGGATCGTGGAGGCCGGGCTTGGGACTGTCTGAAAGACAGCCATAGGAGAGAAGGTTTACGTTAGACTAGACTCGCAGCGGGTAATCACTGGAGATGGGAATAGAATCCTAAAGACTTAGCTGCCTGCGAGTTGGAAGACGGGACATTGGATTGAGCAATGTTCTGGCAAGGAATGGAGCGGTCAGATGAGGCAGAGAAGAGAGGGTGAGGTACACTGCAGTTAGACCATGCTTTGATTGTCCTTGGGTCTGGCCTCGCACCCAGAAATTGCTATGCACTATGTCCCAGTTTAGGCTCTGAGCAATCCATTGCATCACTTAGTTATTAACGTTAGTTCAAGGGTCACTACGTATATCCCGTAGAGGACTTGTCGATGGCAATATGAGCAAGAATATGTCCAGCCAGCACGGAACATATGATACGTTGGAGAACTCCACCAAATCCATGGAGGTGATCCTTGCGCAATTCGTTGGCTGATCAAACATGCGAAGTCTGCACATTCAGTCTCAAACTCAGTGAGCTGAAGGGTGCACATAGCGAGTTTACTCGTACATTAACCACCAGGTCCTCACGTCCCCGACTCAGATGCGACTTCTCTTCAGGAGTGCGGGCGTAAAAATCGCATCTGTCTTAGCCTAGATTATAGCACAACAAGCGTCTGTAAGTCGGATTGCCCTCTACGGCCGTACATGGCTAACTGCGAAGTCCTGTCACAATGCAGCTACAGATGTTGAGTGAACCTCAGTTTAAGGACCTTGAGATTTTCACGCAGTGGCAAAGCGGCAGCAACAACCCCAAGATCCCCTCGATCTCCTGCCTCAAGGGGACAAAAGATCCATTAGCACTCAAAGAAGCAAAGATACAGAGCTACATAAACTCATGCTTTATTGGACGAACCTGGAGCTTAAATCTCGGCGTCCTAGCATAAGCTAGAAGCACTGCGGCAAGCGGTCCAGGGACTGAGGCTCATCAAGCAATTACGCAAATCTACTAACACGGAGCTTAGATAGAATACGCCAAGGAACTTGACTAAAAGCCATTAGATATCCGCAAGGGCTTCCTGCTGACACTCTCGCGATAATTCTACCTTTAAAAACAGATATTCCCAACATGCCGAAATGTCTACTTCGTTCCAGAACCAGAGGCATGAGCGTTGTTTACCATCCAACAGCTCCTCTCCAAGAAAGAGGACAATCCAGTTCATGTGCGTATCTTCCTACTTTTAGCATTGCTGCGTTCAGCGACAGCTAGTGTGTACCTTTAAGGGGAATGCTTCGTGGTTTGTGACGCTGCCGGTGGCACCACCGTGGATCTCGTCGCATACCGAATCGACAATATTAACACCCTCGAGATCTCAAGAGTTCCTGCCATCACCGGTGCGGTAGTTGTCCCTTTTATATTACACGAAGTAGATAGACCCCTTACGCTATCACGGGGGCGAACTGCGGAGCCGCCTTTATTGACAGAACCTTCGTTTGTTGACTCAAGTTAATCGCAGCCCACCTTGAGAGTGTTGATGACGAGATGGGGACCGGGGCTCAATTTCTCCTCACTCCTAAGAGAAAGACACTACTAACCACATTCTTCACCTTCAAGTGTTAATTCACGGAAAGTGAAGCCAACGTTACATCGGCTCGTGGTATCCAGGCGAAGCCTGGTGTCTCGGGCTTTAGAAACGGCCTTCTTACTATCGAGCCGTGGGTTACAACTTATTAGCTTCCCCATATACTAACACTAAATAGACTACAGAATATCAAGGAACTCTTTAAGGAATTAGTAGATGGAATAATCAAACTCATGGCAAAGCAAGTTAAAGAAGCCACAGATCTGGGGGAGACAGTTTCAGTAGGCATTTGTGCGCGCGGATATGACATCTGTGCCTGCCAGTTGTGAGGCCCTTAGGAAGAGCTTACGGCTTATATATCTCTCTAGAGAATATTTATGCCTGGCGGTCTGTCGCAGAATGAATATCTTTTCACGAAGGTACAGGACTGAGCGCGGAATACTCTGAGCGAAATAGAGGTCACGCGGCCCAAGGACTGGTAGATACGCAGCAAGATGTCAACCCGTTCCATTAACTACTGTCAACATTCTGACAGCCAGAAACAGCTGGGCAACTGTGACACAAGGCTTTATTCTTCGTGTTATGGGGCTTGGGGTCAGCCAGCGAACGCCAGTTAGCGAGTGCCCGAGACACCACGGCATCTCAGGCTCGGGAGTCTGGGGTCAGTGGTGAAATGCAGGCCACCAAAATCCCTCTACCAATAAAATATATAGTAGAAAAATGGCTATCGCGACCGCCGATGTCGGGCACATAAGCAGGGGCGAAATCGGGATGGTCGTTCGTTCTTTGCAACCTATTTCAGCAAGGAAGCTCCAGGACTATTGCATCAAGTTCCCACAAGGCCAGGAGCATTTGGTCGAAGATTTTGAGGGGGTCATTATATAAGCCTCCTCACGCCACCCGGGACAGACTGGTGAACCATAGAGCTCCATTGGAGGCGGCCGTACCAGAGAATATGACAAGATGCACCACCGATTCACTCACTTACATGGAGCGGAAGCATCTGAAGAGAGAAACTAAACTACCAAGGAAACCATGCTTGGGGACAATATCTAGCAAATCCCGGCGGAGAACTGCTTCATGTCCGAAGAAATAACGCCTGGGACATAGGGGAACCCGCACAGGCACTAGAAGAGCCTCAAATCGCTAAGGAATCCAGGCAGACATATGTTTAATAGTGAACCAAACAACTACCCACACTATAGGTCAGTCAGTTTAGAAAACCAAAGTCAATCTCACCCATTTTTCACAAGATATAGCCATCTCCCTATTCGCTATTAACTATATTTAAAGTGCCGTTGACTAATAAGCCGGGTTAGGTCGATACTTTCTTTCCCTAGCGGCACAGAATTTAAAGAGGCAGTAGCATTGACAAAAAGAGCATATTAGTTAGCAGCTGGATAGTATCGAAGCACCGAGACTAAGGAACTGCTTATCTAACTATGAGGGGCCCAGACTATAATAACTACCTGCAGACCTAACCTTCCGTGAGGTCCTTCCAACGGAACCTTTCTTTAACTGGAAGCTTCCTTCCTTCGAGGACCTTCCAGCTAGACCTTCTGTTCCTGTTAAAAGCCTCTTTCTATTAGGCAGCAGAGGCTGCCCTAGGGCAGTTGCCTAGGGAAGCTGCGACAGCCTTTTCCTTCTAGTTAGAACCATGCTACTTCCAGCTGGAAGCCTTTCTCTTCTTCAAGCCTCGGTTGCTGCAACCGACGGCTTTGCCCATTGACCTATCTACGAGATCTACGATAACGACCCTTCGATACGCGCGAACCGGACAAATAGACTGACCTTCCTACGAGGCCGATTGAGAAGATGACGAAGACCGAGACGAAGCCCTTGATAGAGGCAGCTAGGGCCCGGCTGTTACTGTTAGAGTTACGGGACGAGATGAGAGACGACTTTCTGTTGCGAATACTACCGGGAGAGTCTTGAAGGCTTCCGCCGCAAGATCTATTGGAAACAGCTATTGGAAGCTGTTGGAAACGGGAGGAATATTCGGGACGGATATCATTTCTTGTATACAGGGGGCACTTGTTACGTTCTCGGATGCACGAAGTAACCAACTATCTAGCAATGGCTACCGGCAGCAGCTGCGGCGTTGACCGCATCCGGTGCTGTGGCTGCTAGCTGTGGCTGCTAGATGCGGCTGTGACCGTGACAGCAGCAGCGATAAAAGAGGCTCGCGAGCGCCCCTGTTGCTAGTTGAGCACATCCTTACATCTCTCTTCCACCGTAATATTGCTACAATTATCTTCTCAGCCTTGGACTTAATATTGTCACTTATGGTAAAGACTCAAGTTAACTCAAAGTGATGCTTATATTCAAGAAGTACCCCCATATATAACCGCAATCTGGAAGGGACCATTGGGAAACCGAACTACGATTGGGCTAAATGCAAAATACGAATCTCGACTCTGACAGTTTCCTTTGACGTGCGTGAGCTGAAACTGTTGCTGCTTTAAACGTCCAATAGACTCTTTCTTGTGGTGACTTGGCTGATTCCTAACGCCGGCCACAACGCAATGGGCCAACCCGTTCAGGGATGAACCCCGTTTTTTACGTGAGAATAAAGACACTGCCGACATGGATCAAAACCACACATTCGGTGCCTCCAGTTTGTGCCTGTGAATGGGAATAAAATTTATTCTCGCTCATGACTGCTGTAAAGTTAATTCCCGCTATATGCGGCCATGATGCTCAATGGACGGGTTGTGCTCATCCTTGCGGCCAATCTTTGCCCGTTTTGCGGAATGGGTAATCTATCTTACGGGCGCTTACACGCCAATTGTGATTGGAGCCCACACGTGTTGAAGGATCCCCCGTGGTGAATAAGATTCACTCGATCTTACGACTCCTCATCTGGCAGCCTAAACCTTTTGCCTTCTTGTTCTCCTTCATACTCATATCATAGCGGCTGACGCAATGGCGGAAGCTGTAGGCCTGGCTTCAGGACTGCTTGCATTAACCATTTTCGCCTTCAAGTCAAGCGTCGCGCTGAACGGCACAATTCAGAGTTTCCAATTTCATCCGAAACGTGTCCGCGATCTCAATGAAGAGCTGGATGCTCTTTGCGGAGTTCTGAACGCGCTCACTGAGACCGTCAAGAACACTACCGATGTTGATCTCTCTGCTCTTGATCTTCCATTACTACGATGCGGCAACGCCTGCAAGGACTTTGAACGGGAAATTTTGAAAGTTTCGTCACGCTCCAGTGCCAGTCGAACGAGCTTTCGAGACTGGGCTAAGTTGAGGTATATGGGCGACGATATTGACGGTTTTCGGCAACTACTGGCTGGATACAAGTCTACTATCAATATTGCTCTTACGGATGCCAACCTGTATGTTTCTGTGTCCCCATTGCAGAAAAAAGTAGCTTTGGCCTAACTTTTCGTCCATTAGTCGCCAATCCTCCGTTACCGCTGAAGGCCTTGAAAGCTATAGAGGCCTAATCAAGACTGCCACTGATGATCTCGAGGCTCATCTCGAGAGCATCGACAACAAGCTCGAGACCATATTTGGACGGACCGTAGCAGCCTCCGACTCAGATGCAGCGGAACTACGACTCATAAGGGAGGAGCGGCTGAGCACACAAAAATGTCTCCAAATATGCGCCCAATTGTCCGACCATATTAATCAAATTCAAGTTGAGCCTCTCCGGAGTGGTGGAAGCTCTGCAGGGCCCATCGGCACAGGGGCTTTACCCGCGAGGGTCACTAGCGAGGGCCTGCAAGAATGCAGAGACAGCCTTCGTCTTACGGCTGCGAAGCTGGAAAGGCATATGCAAGATCTAATCGACCGATTATTAACAAAATCCAAGAAGGCGATGTCCTCGGAGGAGGAAATTGCCGATCTTGCAAGGCTGCGGGAAGAGTGGGAGACCGCCCGCCAGTGCATAGATATCTGCTCCAAGGCAGACACCCACTTGAAAGAAAACGCCAGCACGATTGAAAATTACGCTACAGGCGACGAGACCATCCAATTCTTAGTTTCAACTGATGGGAAGACCGTGCATGGTAAAAACCAAGGATTCGGATGGAGGACGAGGCAGGTTGGTGGCCACTTCAGTGATGCCTCACTACAACAATTATCACGGGACATCTCAAGCATCAGCTTCCAGAAGTCTGACGTCGAAAGCCCTTCTTCACAAGCCCGTCCACCTGCTGTACCCGATGATGGGCCTGGGAATGGATCGAGTTCAAAATTTGATGACCAATATGGACAAGGATTTAAGCTTACGTCCAAATCTCATGTGGAAGTAGCTAGATCTTCAAAGGGACAAGAGAAGACCGGATAATGTAGCTCACTGAAAGTCAAGGTATAATTTATTTACAGGCTGATTTTATTTGTTTAGCCAATATGTGACGCCTTCGTGGGAGCGTGACCTTGGATTGGAAATGTAAAATTATATCTTACTATGTTTTTACCTCTATAGTCTCCGCAGCCCGTTTCTAGGTTTTATTTTTATTAAAACTTACTGTTATTAAAATAAAAAGGGACTATTTGCTCTGTACGTGGGATAGCATTTCTTATATATAGGGGGCACTTACGATACCCGTAGATTATCTATACCTCCAGGTCGCCGCTCGCTCGTCCAGTATCGGCAGGTATAACTGCTAGCCGTGACTGGTAGCTGTGGCTTAGTTAGCTTGGCAGTGATAAAAGGGGCTCGCGAGAGCTCTGAGACCTGGCAATACATCGATGCTTAAAATTCATTTGAAGACAGTCACGTAACACCACAATTCAACTTGAGGCAAGCTGATATCGGTTGAGACAAATTAAAAGAATCACACATACTGCAGGACCATCATCCTCAACAATGAACAAAAAAGTCATAGATCGATGTTCGAATTTAGTTACAAACCCAATTAAGTCCCTACTTCTTCTATCAAGCAGCCAATAGCGAAACTGACCGCCAGGCTAGAGAAGTCCCTTCCTATCATACCAAAACCAACCCGTGACCACCACCATCCATTAGAATACTCGACAACTAAACCACCTAGCACGTCCCGGAGTATCCACCAATCCAGCCCATTGCACCACCCAGAGGGGTGTAGGGGTCGGAGGGGTGTGCATGATAGCAGTTACCGCCCGGATACCAGTTGAACGCGGTGCATTGAGGGTCCGCATTGCATGCATCGACGCATGCTAAGAGCGGCAGAGGGCTATCCTCATACAAGGGGAGACCAGAAAAAAGGAGGTTGCATGTGATGAGAATATCTTCGCGGCAGGTTTGGTCAATTGCAGGACAGGGCGACGAGAGATCGGGTCCGCATAGCTTTGCGACGGCAGTAGTTGCAGCCAGACCAAGGACGAGAAAGGAGCGGACAGCCATGTTTGTGCGGCAATTGAAAATGAACGGCAGAAACGAATGAAGTTGAAGTGAATGAGGGATGAGTGGGAAAGTCTCCAAGGAGAAGACGCGTCATTTATGTAACAATCTTTAGACCGCCTCGGGTTGCCTATCCAAAGCCCCCGCGCAGGGCTTCATTTCCACTCTGTTGATTCTAGCCAAGCCACCTGCTAGAATGGTTCGACACCTCAGGGCTTTGCAAGCCCCCCTTGCAAAGTTTGCTTAAAATGAGAGATGCACGGTGAGTTATCAGAAATATTCATCGAGAATGTCACATTTCGGTCTCTCTTTTGCTCTCTCATTTTCATTTGCATCTGCCATGGGCGTCATGGCCGTTATTTTGCCCGTCTGGCCGCTGGAATTAGTCCCTTGCCCACCATCTTACTTCCACATGTCAGAGGGAGCTGAGACCCCCTTCTCATTTGTTGAAGACTACTAAATTCACTGGTTGCATCCTAATTGCAGTGTCCGCGAGAGCGAGAAGCTGGAGTGGCGCATCATCGAGCGTGCGGGAGCTGCGCAGACTGGCCGCCCCTCATCAAAAAATTCTTTCGCAGGCACCTACTCAATTTCCCAACGCCACTCAGCAGCTACTTCAGTTGAGGCTGTGAGAAAGCCTCCTTAACAACCTGACAGGCAAGCAGTCCCGGCAGTTAGTGCCAAGCCCTTTGAGCTAGTCTCACAAGCGCCGGTAGAAAGAAAGCAAGGCTCGGCCACCCCGGAGATGCAAATGTCACAAAACGCCAAAGATTTAACCGACGCTAGTGACTGTTACAGAGACCTCCTGTGCCTTTTCTGACAGCGTGCGCTCCCGTGGAAAGGGGAGGCACATTGGCTCATTTGTTGGTCAGACGCCACCCCAAGAAGAGGCTGTCCCCTGTGTACAGTTCCGTGGAACTGGAAGTTGCTCCGAGAATGCATAGCTTCAAGCTCACTCGAGCTGATCGTGTCAGTCCCTATCATGCTCCTGTGCGGAAAAATCGCTCCAGCGGTAATGACAGGGAATTGTAGACGTCGAGGTTGTTGCCCCGCAAATCGCCGAGGCAGCATTCCCAAACTCAGGGCAGATATGTATTGCCATCAAGCGAATATATATCCACCAAGATGTTTACAATGCTTCAAGGACTGCTTGCTAAAGCATTTGTACTTGTTAAAGGTTGGCGATGGGCTTCAAGACGGAACGTTCCTTGGGCCCGTTCAAACAAACTCCAGGATGATCGTGTCAAGGAATTCCTCCTTGATGTCCAAAAGAACACTCAAACCGTTCTCACGGGCGGAGACTTCCCAGAAGGCGCGAATAACGGTTCTTTTATTCAGCCTACGGTCGTGGATAATCTAAGTGCAGCCTCTGTAGCGGAACTGGCGGCATGTTTGCTGATCTAAAAGCAGGCGGCGCCGGGACCCCGAAGGTAAGCGCATGTTCGCAGATGCGGAGCAGGCCGAGGCTGCAGACCAAAGCAAATTAGATCGCAGCTACTGAATCTCTGCAGGAGACGGACGCAGGGTCCGATGTGAGAAGAGGTGCAATGTCTGAGATTCTGCTGCCCCAGTGGTGCCTTGAGGTAGTGTAGACTACGGACATCATGGCTAGGACGTTATTTACTCGTGATAAACTGATAGCATGAGCATTGGCAAGGATGAATGACCTGGTCATATAAAGTTCAGATTGTGTTAAAGCGCCCTCCCTGTCACAAAGCGAGATGGGAGAAAACGGACTAGTAGAAACACTCGAGTTCTAACTGCTACCCATTTCCTGCTTGAAGGCCTCTTCGAGGACAAACTAATCATCCTTACTGGCCTCACTGTCACTACGAGTATCCTCTGGAGCGCCGCCCTTGATGATGGTGACCAAAACGCGGAGGATCATGATGAACCAGATGATTGTAAGAGCTTGCAGCAAGAGAAGAGGCATCAAGAAAGCCCACTTGATCGTCTCATCATAGCAGACGAGGCCGCTGGAGTTTATGAAGGGATCGATAAGGTACGTGAGCCCCGGTGGGGCATCAACAGGGCCAACTAGGTTGTTGTTGGCACCCTTGAAGCAGCCCACTGGCAGGATTTTGGGTGTGTCGGCGTAGATGGACCAGCAGACAGCCAGGTAGAGGATATGGCGAGCTACAATCCATGAGATCGTAAAAAGCCCAAACATGATATCGCAACCCCTCCTGAACCCACTGTACTTTAAACACTTGGCAGCCTGTATCTACGTGAGTCGGTCTACAGACGGTAGGAGGTGAGAGACCACTTACAGGCAGGAATAAGTCGGCTATATCAAAGATGATGAGGATGAAGTTACCGACGCTAGTGTGGTGGTAGCTGTAACATGACGCGATGAGAGCGGTGGTCAGGAAGTGGTGGGTAAGCGTATACCGGTAGTCCTTACGGCGCTCTTCTATGTGGATGACAATGATCTGCTGTAGCCAAAAGGCCCACTGGACTAGAACGTAATACTTCATAAGACCGTCAACCTCACGGTTTGGCCAGTCCGTCCAGAGCCCCTCAAGACTCATGAAATAGGGAGAATGGTAGTAGATATACTGCATCAGGGTCAGCAATGTCGGTCTCTTTCTCTCAAGGGAGTGAACTGACCATTCCCATGGTCCAAAATACGCTGTAGTAGCCTAGGAGCCAGCCTTGCTCACTGAAGCGGGTCATAGTCTTCCGCTTAGTAATGCCTTGCAGCTTGGCGAGAGGTAATAACAGATATTCCATAGTGGCGGCACGGAGGCCGGTGAAGAGAATGACGTAAAATAGAACAAAATAGGCATCGTCGAAGCCGATGGCGTATTTTATTGATTGATGGTTGTGGTAGCTCAAGCGGAAAAACTTGGCGGTGTGTGTCCTGGCTTTGGGGAGGAAGCTGTGGGCGAGGAGGAGGAGGGTGGTGAGATTGAAAGAGAGGCCTGGAGATAATGAGCAAAAATAATGGTCAGGATGACTGACAATCGAAATAACGTATGTCGCGGGTAGATACACTTGCACGCAAGGCGGTGGGGGAATATATGAGATAGTTAAAGGGGACCCAAAGCAAGGATATGGCAAGCGATCTGTCTAAGGATAGACACCGATGCTAAGCAAAAGCAAAGGGGAAGGGCTGGGATCGGTTTTCATCCGACACCTTCGCCCACTCCTACGTCTCGAATCGTAGGTGCAGGGCTGGAGATCAAGAAGTATGGACCAAGACGTACCGATTTGATTCTTGACAAACCAATGAGCGAGATGCTTCCAGTTACCCTCCTCGTGTTTAAATCGTGGCCCAAGCCCGACGTTTATCTCTGGCATGTGAGTATAGCGGGGCCTGTTCATGTTGCGCGTGCTATCGCCCATCTTCAAGCACTGGTATGGGTGGTGACGGCGGGGACAACTCTCACACGGCAGTGCCACTTGCTAGATATTTGTCGGTGGTTGGAGCTGCTGTCGTGGTAGGCGTCAATGGTGCTGTAAAATACGCAGTTCTGTTCCTATTGTGATTAGCCATAGCTAAGAGGGTGGTGACGGCTTTGCAATGAACTTGTAAGAGACGCGGGAAGGGGTAGTGAAGATTCCCGGCAATCGCCTCTCATTTTAGTTATTTCATCCTATTTCTTCAAGTGTCCGTAATGGCTATTCTAACCATCGTCGTGGCTTAGCTGGAACCGCTGTAGATGGTGTAGATGACTAGGTGGTTGGCTTGTGGTCTGTGGGCAGAGATAGAAGTGGATATGTGTAGTGATTAGGTCTGCTAGAGGAGCGAGAGGGAAAAACAAGGCGCAAGAGCAGAGGAGAAATACGTACGATAGAGTATGTATGGCCTCTTAGGTCGTGAACAGTGGAGCAGCGGCCAGTCTCGCGATGGGAAAAGCCGTTGTGCAAATCTGTTGTTTGCACCTAGCTCATGATATAAATCCGTTCAACTACTTCAAGGAAGCCGTAATAACAATTGGGCGCCGGGCGGGAGATCGTCCAGTGGTTTAATAGGCACATTTTTAAGGGTGCTCAGTGGACCTAATCAGTGCCCCTGGACTAGATGGAGGTTGGAAACTCGGTGCCGACATTCCTTTTCAGACAGGTGGCTGCGTTAACAATATCATGGGAGAATTCCGAGTCACCTTGTTGTCCCTAACGTTTCGGCCATTCTCCAAGAGAGTCCGACTTATACCTTGTTCTCTATGGGGTAGAAATCAGTTGACAGTGTCGGAAAAGACGGTTGCATTGGCGGTCATGGATGGGACTTCACCTGCCTCAAACCGAGAGGCAGATGAACAACAGCAAAATGTATTTGCTAAGTGAGCCTCTAATCCGACCCCTGCCTCGTGATTAACTGGTATCAGGATCAATTCTTGGTGGCGAATACAGTGATGTCTCGACCAAGCAACAGACCAGGTGGCTGGTAGAACAAAATGGAAGAAGCCGGATGCTTCCTTATCCAGGAGCCATCCGGAGGCCGCTCACCATCATCAACCATACTTTCCGACGGGACCGTCAATCATCACACCAAAGCACACTAGTTCATGTCCAACTCCGAAATCACCCCCGCTTCCCAGGGCCGAGATAATTCCCGTTAATTGGAATTACAAATAGCATGATGCAGCCCCACCCAGTTAAGAGTATCTATTGAAACAGGGTAATTCGGCCCCGAAACTTTAGTTATTTCTATGGGTGTTTTAACGGGTTTCTTTAGGAGAAATGTCTTTACTATAGAGAGGATAAACCTCCAGAGCGGAGCGGGGATCGGGGTGTTGCAGCTGTGACAGACTTAAGACTTATCGGTCCCTATTTGCGTTCATAAGTATAATTCATGAATTGAAAGCTAAGCGCATCAACTAGACGTTGGGCTTGCTATCCTCCGAATGATTTTGCACGTGACCATTCACCTCTTTGATGTTGTTCTACTGTTTAAGTGCTCACACGAACACATGAATGAATGTCGTGTTGGTGGGTGAAGAGTGACATCGGCAGTGACGCGGTCGCTCCTTGGAGAAGGGTCACCTTTGGAATACGGGTTTAAGAGTGCCGATTATATTCGAGGATAGTGGACCTATTCAACAATACCTATTAGAAATAATTGATCATGACATATCGCTAAGCACACAGCCTACACTGCGATAGACTTTCATTTACAAGATCGGATCATGCCACTTTGATGATGAATCTTTCCTTGCTTCCGTTGAAACATGTCGCCGAAAGCATTATAAGAATTCAGATGTTGAATTCTTCATTGTTGCGGATTATTTGCAGCGTAGTTGCTTCAGGATGACAGGACGTTGACGTATTGGTGAGGTCAGCGATGTCATAACTAGTTGATACAATTATTCGCCACAGTTAGGAGATGGTGAATAAAATCAATATGAACAGCAACCAGGTCAGGAAGAAAATGGAAGGCAGATTATTCAAAGCTTTCTCAAAGCGCAACTTCATCCATAGAGTTTCTCGACTTCGCGTGAAAGCGCGACCACCGCCGTCTATGACGAGTGCCACTGTCGAACTGCTTCGGGCCAATGTCACGCCCTTCTCTTCTATCCAAGAAGACCGCGATACCATCGCACGGTACTTTGACAGCTTTAGCGACTGCAAAATCCTCCTTCTCGGTGACGCCTCTCACGGCACATCTGAATTTTACGCCGCCCGAGCAGAAATAACCAAGTACATGATTGAGCACCATGACGTCAACATTGTTGCAGTTGAGGCCGATTGGCCAGATGCAGAGAGTGTTGATCGATACGTCAGGTACCGGCCTGGCGTACATTTAGCCTCCGTTGAGCCCGCGGGTGAAGCTGAGAAGAAAGGCCGAGAGCCTGCTTTTGTGCGCTTTCCGACGTGGATGTGGCGGAATATGGAGGTTCGTGATTTCGTGGAGTGGCTGCGCAAATACAACAAAGACCGCGGCGATGAATCAGCGGGGTTTTACGGGTTGGATTTATACTCAATGTCTACATCGATGGGAGAAGTGATTCGGTATTTAGTAAAAGTCGATGAAGATGCCGCCAATGTCGCACGTGAGCGATATGGAAAACTCATCCCATGGGCGGATGACCCACGCGAATACGGACTGGAAGCACTTAAGACGGGCTTTAAGGGTTATGAAGAGGACGTCATCTCCATGTTGAAGGACTTGCTGAGTAAACGACTCGAATACTCGTCGGCGCTCTGGAACGGCGTGGAGTTTCACAGCGGGGAGCAGAATGCAAGAGTTGTTGCTGGTGAGCTTCTGATGGATGGGTGAAACTGAGCTTCTACGCTGACAATGATACAGACGCAGAAAAGTATTATCGAGCCATGTACTACGGCCGCGATGAGTCGTGGAATCTTCGAGACACGCACATGTTTGAAACGCTCGTTCGCATTCTGAAGCACCGCGGCGACTCGTCCAAGGCCATTGTGTGGGCACACAATAGTCATATTGGAGATGCTCGAGCGACAAGCATGGGATGGTCTCGAGGTGAACTCAACATAGGGCATTTATGCAAAGAGACGCACGGGACCAGGGCTTTCAATATTGGCTGCGGTACGAACACGGGAACTGTAGCGGCTGCGAAACGATGGGGTTCTGATATGCGTGTCATGAAGCTCAACCCCGGTCTGCCAAATAGCTATGAGGAGTTGATGCATGCAACTGGTATCAAGAACTTTGTGCTCGATCTCCGAAAGAGCAAATGCAACGAGCAACTGCGACAGCTACTATGCAAGAAGAGGCTGGAGAGGTTTATCGGCGTGATTTACAGGCCCGATACGGAGAAGCAGTCTCATTATTCTTCGGCGGTACTGCCGGATCAGTTTGATGGGTATATCTGGTTCGATGAGTCGAGACACGTGGGAACATTGGAGGTTCATCAGCCGCCGGAGGCGTTGGGAAAGCATGAGACGTGGCCATTTGGACTTTGAGAATGATAAAGTATCCAATATGAAAATATATATAGTTTAACCTTAAGATCGTTTTATATGAAGTAAATGCGGTTGAAATGTACGCGACGGGATTGTATAAGTTGCTATACCTATCTGTTAGAGATCACAAGTGTCAGGCAACTGAGTCAGTCTCTGGAGAGAGGAATCTTCAGTTAGCAAACCTCAGTTGCACTTTATGCAAAATAGATGGAAAAGGGTAAAAGGGATTGTCGTTCATTCCAAAGGCTCTGAATAGAGTAGAGAACGTCGTCTAAAGCTTCCATTGGTAGATGGATGCCGAAAGAGTCATGCGAGAATGCGATGCTGGTGTCAGACGGGATCGACAGAGTATAGAATTCCGCTGCATTCGAACACAATATTCTGAGTCGGCGTAACTTGTGCATTGATCCAGATGCAAAGCTCCTTGTTTGCTGTCGACTAGAATGCCGATGTGCACTATCTGCGAGACTTTCGGATGAAGCCCCTCCGTTTCGTAGCAAGCATATGGCTTGGGTGGAGGACAATTCACTTTCCTCCGCGCTCCATCTGCACCCACCGTTATGCCTGCCGGGATGTTCTCACAGAGTGCTGCTCTTGAGATTTTTCAATCCATGGTGAATGGAAAGGCAAATACAGCCTGCTTGTCCCTGGATGCGCAACATGTGTTGTGTGCAGTATTAGCAGCTAGCTGGATGCCACGGAAGTTGACCTGGAAAGCTGCCATCTTCACATGCACTTCAGCCCGCCCCTACTTTTCCCGTCCATCAAGAAGTTCCTTGGAAGGGACGAGTTATACGCGGAGCCAATGCGGGAAATCATCCCAGAGGCGGCTGCAGCCTACTTGAGACGCGCAGGGGCTCAGTTTTCGGCGTGCGAAGAGGATGTTAAGGATGCCGAATCCTGTGCAGAAACAGAGCCGGTGCTCGTGGGGCTTGCCGATGGATTCTTGGCAACAGAGAAACATCATCATGGGAACTGCGAATAAAGACAAGCTTGAGATGGCTCAAGTTCTGGCTCTCTCGGGGCTTCTATCGGCTTCAGTGCCCAAATTAGTGTTGGTTGCACGAATATGTCGTGCTTTTTTCTCGACTTGGAACTTCCCACGATCGAACAGCAGCTCCTTGTTTTGAGTAATCTATCTATCGTTTCCACTTTCCCACTGGAATATGGCAAAAGACCAACTTGCAACCTTAGACATATCCTGAGCTTCATCGAATTAGGGAGCCAATCTGTTGTACGCTGAAGATACGCTTTACATTCCTTAGTAGTCCGTGTAGATTCTGAGATAGTCGAAATAGTGAATATTGTTGGAGAAGTCATCGTAAAGATTATTGATAAGCTTGCATCACGCTAATACATGCTTACTTCCTTTTTGGTGGTTGGCTGAGACTAGATCTGGGCCACCTGTACCGGAAATACAAGACTTGGGACCTTTATACGTGCAAAAATAGGTTTTTATAGAGGACTCAAAACTTGGTTCATAACATTCCATCGTCAGAGTTGGCTATTCGTGCTGACGGCCTGCATGCAGGACATCAACCTTGCAATGGGCCCTCCAGAACTTAACGGCTAAGCAGATCAGTCCAACGATCGCATCACTGGATCAGATCAGACCAAACCGCACTCACTCGCTTGACTAGTCCCTCTCCAAAGAGAATTCACTAGTCAGTGCGAAAAGAAATCCACTGTCCAGAGGGCGGATTCGCCCCGTACGATACACGATCGACCTGGGCACCCCCTGCATCGTTCAGCACGATCTCGCCATCGCGATTGTTGGCAAGGTAGCCCTCAGGCCCAACATCAAAGTCCCTCATGACGCCGTTTCCATGGAGCAGCACGTCGGGCAACTGCTTCAACTGGCCGTCCTGGTTCCGAACGGTCCACCCGGCGAGCGAGACCGGGTTGTTTCCGCGGTTGACGAGCCTCACTCTGTCGTGGTATCCGGGTGTGTTGTCCGGACCGTCGGGGTTGATGAGGGCCGAGTGGATCTGCACGCCGCTCGACTGTCCGGAAACCACTGGCCGAGTAGTTGTGACGGGTGGCGGAGCGTGGATGACGTCGCGCAGCATCGGCGTCGCGTTGCCGTTTGTCGGATTTCCGTCTCCGTCTGTGTCGGACGCCTGCCCGGCAAAGGCGATAAAAAAGTACTTCCAGTTGTTGCCGTCGGGCGACCGCATGATGATGCCGCCGTCCTGGCCACGGCCGTTCTCACGGTACCACCGGGGGTTTCGCCTGTAGTTCCCCTGGTTCATGTGCACTTGGTGAACGCCTCCGCCGTTATCGGCATAGTGCT
Organism: Thelonectria olida; assembly: GCA_020736575.1. NCBI lineage: Eukaryota > Fungi > Ascomycota > Sordariomycetes > Hypocreales > Nectriaceae > Thelonectria > Thelonectria olida. The sequence goes on from JAGPYM010000046.1 coordinate 196,568, forward strand.
CTCCCCAGATAAACAGCGTCGAGCGCCTGAAATCCCTCGAGTCGGCATTGAAGAAGGCATCCAGATCGTCGGTGATGTCGTTGTTGGGTCCAGGCACGTTGGTATCGCGGATGGTACCGGCGCTGATATCCAGAAAGTCATCGTGGAGGAAGTCGAGGGGTGGGGGTGTCCGGTAGGGCCGCAGGCCGTTGAGATTTTCGAGGGCATGAATAATACGCTCCCCAAAGGGGGTCTCATCTGTCAGGTCGCCGGTCCAGAAGACAAGGCGATGGTCGGTGCGGTCTGTGGACTGAACGTTGATGTTGGTTCTGTGGCGGCCATTGTCATCGGTGAAGCTGAGCTGGCAATGGGGACTCGGATCACCACGTCGGGCTTCGCTCGTGTCCCATTTGACTGGCTTGGCCTTCCAGACCACATAGGGCTCTCTCAAAGGCATAGAGGCGATGCGGGGGGGTTTTCAAGGGCCCAATAAGCTGTAGGTTAGTATCAGGGTAGGGTCTCAGCTGCTCTGGCGCTGTAGTGTATTAGCGAGGAACATACGGCCAGCAAGAGCTGAGATATCGAACCCAATTTATACCACCATCCGGGTTGTAATTCATATGCAACCATCCATAAGAGGTTACCTTTAGGGTGACTGCCTAGGCCGCCTCAAGAGCACTACATGAGACGGTCAAGCTGCAGGTGCAACGTGCTGGGAACCTCATATGGCTGTCGAGAGGAGAATGAGACAATGCACCACTTCCTTAACACCCACAGGGTGATGTGCCTGACCAGTTGGCAGTCTCCGGCCAGTAGCCCATGTTGGGTTGCAAACCTTCATACGTTCTCAAAAAAACTCCGCAACGCAGAAATCCGTATTCCTAGTCCGCCACTTACGATTATTTGACTCAGTGGAACGCGGCGTCGCCCAATAGTCGACGCCTCAAAGCCGCAATATGTCACCAGCCCGGCTCGCCGGAGGTGCAGAACCCATTCGGCACATCGGTTTCAGAATGATGCACACATGATGTCTACGCTTTGCCTCACATCCAAGTCGAGTCCTTGAATTTATCTTTCAATATTAATCTTCGTATAATATAATAAGCTTTGCCATGTGATGGTTGAATGAAAACCAAGGATGAGCATGGCTATTACAAGGAATTGATATGCTGGCGCGCGACGGTTGGCATCTTCCTTTCAGCGTTGAGATGACCTAATCATGTAAAGCTCGAGTCGTCCGGTCATACTCTTTAACTCGGTACACTATTTCCTAGGCTAAATATTGTCTCCCTTTTCAGTGCCTGTATGGTTCCTGGTGATTTATGATAGGGAAACCACATGTTAGGGTCAAATGGCTATTTTTGATATAGGAGAGAATAGTGCCCTGTTACTTAATACAGAATGGAGAAAGGTTTGTTGGTGTAATAGACTAGCTCTTAGAAAGTGTAGTATGATGGCAATGACCATCTGCAAGTCTTGACCTTTCTGAGAAGGCGACAGGGATTTTTCATGTACGTCAGATGGCAGGTTGCTTATGAGATCAATCTAAAGGACGTTAAGACTGTGAGCTAAGTGATGAAAGTTCAAGATAAACTAGTGTGAGAAAAACGATATATTCATCCCCAGCTGATCGTGTTCCAGCAGCTATATGTTACTATACAGTGCTGCCCCTTTAAATGTGTTAAGCCTGCCAAATGTATCGGGCCTGACACATGAGGGGAATGTATATATAGTAACTTTACGCATTATAGCGTTCCATAATAAGCTGCGTCTTCAATAAGTCCTGTGCGAGAAACCAACCATTGCTCTGCAAGTAGGTGATGAAGTTATCATGCTCGGTCGAGGCTGTTATGCGACTCTCCGTCTTAAAAGACGCCTCGACGATGTACTCGAACTCCTTGCCCGCTCGCTTGAGGATACGCCAGACCTCGATGTATAGCCGCATCCCGCTCCATGTGCCAATCCAGCGTTTGGCGAGGACCGGCCCGAAAATGCGCGACGTAGCCAGCGCGCCGGTGCCCCAGTTGCTAGACAGCCAGTTGTCGAACTTGTCGGGCGCTTCTTCAATCAGCATGGCACGCGATTCCTTCGTCCCCGGCAGGTCCATCCCGCTATTCTCAGAATCTGGCGCCTTCTTCTTGCGACTGATAGAGAGTGTCTGCTTCTGGTAACCCCATTCGATTTGCGCCTCGTATTTGACGTCGTCGGCGTCGAAACCCTCGTCATTAGCCGTGGCAAGCGCGGCGTCAATGTCGCCTCCCGTGATGGCATACCGCTTCTTATACGTCAGCTCGAAGTCGTCCTCGTTCTCAGTCTTGCGGATGCGGGTGCTCCAGCCGGCGGTATAGATCTCCTTGCCGCTCGTGTCAAGAAACTGGATATTCTGCTCGGTGGCCCCCGGGGCCATGGCAAAAGTCGATAGGACGATGCTCGTGGGCTCGTTGTCGGGGTCGAGAACCGCGGTAGGCTCAAGAAGGAGCTTCACTTCGTACTCGGGCGTCATATTTGGCGCTGCCTGCGCTGGGGAGATGGCGATGGTGCTCATGGCAAACAGATGGCAAGGGGCGGGGTGTCTGGTACCTGCGAGTTCGCGGGCAGAGTTTGAATGAAGCTATCAGGGCAACAGAGCAAGGGTAGTTTGCAATGGCGGTCTAAGTAAGTGCGGTAATGGCTGTTCTTGAACAGCACACCGAAAGGCCCCTCTCACTGATTACGAATAGGAATACGGAATGCCTGTCACCATCACCAATCTCAATTTTCAAGCTTTAGCTAAGGCGGTAATAATGAGATAATAATGATTTGGTGCAAATGCCTTGTACTACGTTTGAGTTATTCGAGGAGACAGGTAATGTGATCTTAGGTAACCCGAATAATATGAGGCTGCGATAGCAACATGAGGATGACACTTGGAATACAAATGCTTGTTTTAGACTTGGCGTGTAATGAAGAGTCTGAGCTCGAGTTTGGGTAGGTCATATGTTGTCATCATGTACTCGATTCTCAGTTGCAGGGCAGAAATCTGGCTGCGCCACAAGCCTTCCATGTCCAGCTACTGTGCCTATGGTCATACAACTGTTTTCTTTAAAACCGTCTTACGTACCCGGTGTGGAGGTATCTAAGGTTTCGGCTTCCATCCTATCATACTCTTCAAGGAGGGGGATCTTAGTTCCATTATGTAGGGGCATGTCGGCAGTTGGGCGAGAGCCTGCCATAGGGCCATGATGATGTTAGGGGGTAAGGGTGAGTGGATTTAGATGTAGAAGGGAGTAGGCTAATAGGAATGGGAGGGATTGAGAGGTATTGATGTGGAAGGGAGCTCGTATATAAGGTTGTGCCGTTGCGCCTTGTGACGGCATGTCTGGCATCGATGGCGTGAAGATGTGAAGAAGCAGGACAACCGCAATGGAAGTGCAGGATTATGCGTATTGCGAAGAGACGTGATCGCAGTGTATCATATTTGCCGTGACTGATATGTGTCTCAGCCGCAACGTTACCCACCTGAACCTTAAATCATATGCCGAAATGGTGGAAGGATCCGATTAGGCCGCAACCCTGCTGGGGAATCTCGGCTTGTCAGTTACGTGGCCGTTTCTCCCGTCACGCTAGCCTCTCTCCATATGGGCTAGCTTCTCAGCAGGGAGTGTTATGTGGTAAGTGATGCTGGGCGCCAAGCGGCTCTAAGTGATGCATTCGGAGGTTACATGTACTCGCAGGAGGGCTGAAGTTGGCTTTCTTGTGTTGACCGCCTCTTCGATATTCTGCAAGTGATATCTGCCGAGACAGGGCCATGTATTAGCAGACGCAAGCATCGACATTATATGTATAAACATGTACCCTGCCTCCGTGCTATTGCAAACATGGCTCAGCCTATCACCACCATCATACAGTCCTCACTCGTGCATCTCAAACCTTGCCCGCGAGATTCACTGCCGTCATTCATCCAGACACCGACATCCTGGACTTCAACTTGAGCAATTGGTGTGGAACTCCAATAGCACCGCCAATCATATCTCAATCTGAACAAGTCACAATGAACAGAAGTTGGGTACCAGGACTCGTGAAGAGTTCCACAACAAGCTAAAGAAGAACGTCAATATGACAACTGTGAAGACCATACCGGCGGATCCTAAGATGAAGAACGTCCCCGAAAACATCGCCAGCATGCTCGAGGTCGGCAGCAGCTGCTCGCGGTGCCACATTTCAAGGACCCATGCGTAACCCATGAGGTGTTGCTGATAGCCCCTTCCATCGCCTGTAATCCCCTTGGTTTGTGTATTGGCTGGGGCGGCTCCATCCTGCGCTGGAAAAAGGACCAGGTAGTCCAGTTCGCGGCCCGAGCAGAGGTTGCCCCACACCTAACCATGACATTTTCTCCGTGTACAAGCTCAACGAGGCCGCCATCGAGTAGAAAACGTTAATATTGGAGTCACCTTCAAGTGGGTTAGTAAACTGGGGGACACGGCCTTCGTGATCGCCTACAGTAGCGACGAAGGATTGATCTCGCCAGGGGCTACTTCCCCAACTCTAAGAACCTTAACACACGCTTTATGTACCAGAAGGCTTTCGATACTGCCGGAAGCCTATACTAGACGAATATCTTCCTTTATAAGCTTGGCTATACACTCTGCTCTCTATAATAAGTAGCATTTTCCCACTTAATATTTAACACTTGCATAAGGAGAGTGATAAGCTATTTTATAAGTATAAAGAGTTGGATTTTAAGAGTTTTTAAATTATTAACTCTATTAATAGTTAAAATAATATAATAGGTTATTATATACTAATATATTAAAAATATATAAATAGAATTAAATTATTATTAAAAGTTAAAACATTTTTAAATAATATTAAAAATAGTTTTATTAAGTTTCATAGGATATATAATAGTAAACTATTAAATTTAGATTGTTTTAAAATTTTCTCTTTTTTATAGATAATATAAGTTTTATAATTTAATTATTATATATTATTTAAAAGTAGTATTTAATTTACTATTTAATTGTAATAAATACTAATTATAATTTTTTTTATATTTTTAATAAAAGTCAATTAGTAAATAATAAACTATACTCTTATTTTCACTTTTATATATTAAAGAAAAATATATTTTATATATAAATTGTTTATTTAAATTAGCTATTAAATTAAAAACTATTATATATTATATATTTTCTTATAAATTAGTATATATTTAAATAAATAAAAATGGCCGTTTTATTTATATTAAAATAATATAAAAATATACTTGTATTATATATTATATATTATAAAATATATAGTTTTATATTATTAATATTTTACTATTTAAAAGCTAATATATTTCTTTTCAAACTATAGTTTTATTTATAATATTATTATATACTTTACTATTTTTATATAGTATTAATAATATTAAATCCTAAGTATTCTTTAAAGAATTCTAGGCTCTTACTTAAAAGAGCCTTAAATGGAAAAAGGAGTTTTCTATCGGAAGGCCCAGAGGCTGAGATCTCAATGGCCCGAATTTGAATCAAAGCTATAGAATGGTAGGAAATACTAGACTCGACTGGTCTCACACCCAGAAAAGTTCGCTGCTTTCCAAGATATCACCAGATTCTACGAACTGATCTGCACAAACCCACGGAAAAGCTAAGCCCAGCTTGCCCTAACCCCTACTATCTTTCCTTTGTCATACTATTACAAAGCTTGAACAAGCAGCTCGCTAGCTAGCCCAGTGCCAGCAGCTTCACAAGAACCCAAGATCGTACACGAGCTCAACCGGCGGAGCCACGGAAACGAAGCGACAAACACCAGTTGCCATCGGGCTTGATATGTAGGATAACTTTGTAATGATTTTCTATCTCTTTGTAATCACAAGACAGCGGTATAGGTAGTCTCCAGCATGCGCCATGCCCTTCGGGACGCCTGGAATGCTCATTCCCCTCGGCGTTAAATATTCGAAGAAGAAACAGCAGAAGCATCTTATAGCCAGGTCTACCCTCTCTAGCTGAGCTGTACCGCAATCCATTGCAGCCCCCGTGGCTAGCTGAGAAGGAAATTCTAGACCACGCCACATGTAACAAGGCAGGTATGCAGCTTGATGCGCCCTATCACGCAGTGGATCGGCGAGTTCCGACAGCCTGGTGATGGAAAAGGCATTGTGATTAGGGTTTGCGAAGGCAGCATGTGATTTAGTTATAATAGGTCAGCTGAAAGAGTGTTTCTAACGTGACGGAATAAAGAGCCATCTTTTACCAATGTGCTGTCTTGATAGCTAGGTGTTTGTGTCATTTGCGTTATAGTACAGAAACTTTCCAGTCATTCACATATGGACTTTGCGTGTGCCGTAGAAGCGGAGAAATCAAATAAGGAAAGAGAGCGCATTATTACCGATGCTGTCTGCGGTCTGCAGATCTCTGAGAAATGAAAACGAGTTCCCTCACATGTTGAGACAAAAAGTGCAAAAATAAGGTTTGTGTCAATTTGGTTACGAGCTTCTGGGCGGGACGATCAAATAGCAAATGCTAATGTTTGTCACATTGTGAACTCATCTCCCTACTATATTATCTGAAAACCTTCCTCTTAGACCTCTCGTCAGTCTGGATATACCATGACCACACTTGACGTAAGTGCCATTCGGCACTTGTAAATGGGGGCAGTGTCTTTCAGCCTGACACCTTCGCTCAAGTTGGTGCGAAGCCACATCGATAGCTCACATGTCTTTCTTTTGAGACAATGAATAGGGAAACTGGGAACAGAGTTGCGTACTGGGCATGTGAAAGACGTTGCGGCCTGCTTGGGGGCCGCTCTTGACCGGGCGTCCATAATTGAGGTATAGTAAAAGGTATGGGTAGCGCATCGAATGCAAATTCATCATCCAAGAATCAGCCAAGTTCAACTACGATCTGAAACGAATATTGACCCTTCTACCCCTTACCACGCAAAGTACCTGTCAAACATCATGTGCAATCAGCACCAGTCCAGGGCTGTAGGGCTCTCAGGGTTATTGCTTTCGATTGCATGCTAACCTCTCGTTTCAGATGTGCCACTTCGTCCCGCCTAGTATCCTCGAGCACATTGCCCATTCTGAGGCTGTTCCAGAGGAAGCGCGTCAGGCGGCTATTATCACCCTATCAGCTGATCAGGACATCCGCGAGAAGCGTGCGCGAGCTCTCAGGAGAGGTGAAGCACCCACTGCTCCTGGCGATTCTGATGTTCCGCCAGCCCAAGCACCAATTGTGAGACCAGGCTTTGTCCCGCCCGGCATTCTTGAACATGTCGGCCAGAGTGAACTGGCGGACGCTGAGACTCGAGAGAGTGCAAGGGCAACGTTAAGGTCAGATGCTAAGATTCGCGAACAGAGAGCTGCGCTCGTTGGCCCTGCCGCGACGGACGAGCCCCATGACCCTGAAGCCGTGGCTCTCGTGCTGAGACGCAAGATCTACGATGCGGAGAACCTTGCCTCTCTTCCTGGGACCCTTGTTCGCGAGGAAGGTGCTCCACGTACACGCGACCGGCAGGTTAACAACGCCTATGACGGTATCGGCATCACGGTCAGATTCTTCCACACCGTGTTTGGCCGCAACGCCATCAACGGCAAAGGCGGTACTCCCATTGTTACGGTTCGTTACAACCCCGATCCGGGATCCCTCGGGTACAACAACGCCTTCTGGGACGGCTTCCAGTTTGTGTTCGGAGATGGTGACGGCATCATCTTCGACTATTTTACGGATTCCCTGGATGTTGTTGCGCACGAATTGACGCATGCCATCACCCAATACATCGCCGGGATCCCATACGAGAAGCAGGCCGGAGGCCTGAATGAGTCCATCTCCGATGTCTTTGCCGCATTGGTTGAGCAGTGGCACTTCAATCAGACCGCGGCAGATGCTGATTGGCTCACTGGACAGAATCTGTTCCCCGTTGCCGTCAAAGGTGCAGCTCTCCGCAACATCGCAAACCCGGGGACTGCGTACGACGATCCGATCCTTGGTCGAGACGGGCAGATCGCCCATTTTAGTCAGTACAACGATAGCCTGGATGTTCACTATACCTCGGGTATCCCCAATCGTGCATTCTACTTGATTGCCATTCGCTTCGGTGGGTATGCTTGGCAGAAGGCAGGAAAGATTTGGTTTGAGACTTTGAGGGACCCGCGCGTTAGGCATTTTGGTGCAGCAATCACTTTCAAGAATTGGGCTGATGTAACAGTTGATCAAGCTAAAACGCTGTTCGGCGTTCCTGCAATGATCATTGTCCGCAATGCTTGGGTCTCTGTTGGTGTTCTCGTCTGATTTGAAACATGATTAGAACCTTTGCAACAATGGTGAACCACCGTGATGGTGTATGTACCTGATCAACCGATCTGCGATGTCCAATTTGGATCACGATGAGATGCCGTCAACTGTTTTATTAATTGATTCGTTATCTTTTACCACATGTCTCAGATTTGGCTTAATCTTTTGGTTGCTTTTCGCCCTTGCCGGAATAATCGGTGAAGTTGTATTCTCGTCATCCTCTCGGCATTGGTTTTCCCACTGGGTTTTCCCAATGTCGTCACGCAAATGCGGAGAGGACTAGCTAGACTAATGGTCATTGCCACTCATTCAGAACAAGTTCTACACTTTTGTTGTTATGGCTGGGCACCTAATCCGCTGGTCGGCCGTGAATCCGCTCCGCCTCCGCGATCCTGGTGATGGGGCAAGGGTTACTTTCGCCCATGTTGCAAGGGTCAGCTTGATACAGAAGACACGGTAAATCACCCTGGGAGATGCGACGGCTCACAGCGAAGTGAGCAAAGTTATATTTGTTCCATGCGGCGCTTACTCATGCCATGGCCATCGATACTCGCCGTTAGCGGTCTTCGATATGCAACCGCCGTCGTCGCCCCGCGTAATAGATTTTGGAGACTATTGATCATCCGCCTTCGGTGGCTTCTGGCTTGCATGATTGACCAATGGAACGCGGTACTATCTCCCTTGGACCTTGATCATGTGAGTAACCACCTTGCACTCAGTATCCACGGCCCATGTGCTAAAGAAGGCAAAGGACCTTCAGGTCTTCATTCTTGGCCACTATATCGCGAAGGGTGCTTTTGAAGGACACACCAGCCAAAAGGGAAACAGTTTTTGAGGGTCACTCTAAATTACAAAGTCTCTAGGCAGACACTCTAGCTCTCCAGCTTTCAATACAACTTGATTACGCAAGAATACTTCTTGGCATTCAAGAAGTGGTTTCAGCTCAGCGTGTCGGAGCTGAAAATTGCGGCAGGGTTGTGAAGTGACCGAATATCTGAGGTGGCGCACTTATACCCCGCGCATCGTGTCAGACTGACCCGAATGAAGCAAGGTATTGATTTGCTAGGCTTCCCATGACGCCTCCCGCAGGGTCAAGACTGGTGTCGCGGCCAGCTTCTCAATGGCGATCCATCCACCGCTGCGAGTCAAGACCTAGATCAGACAAGTATCGCGCATCCGAAATCATTCTCTTAGCCTAGCCGCCTTTTTTCCTCGAGATGGCCACTTCCGAACATCCCCATCGTCCAAGCCGCCGCGAAGATTTCGAGATCGCTATCGTTTGCGCCCTTCCAGTCGAGTTCGATGCCGTCGCCCTCACGATCGATCAGTTCTGGGACGACGCTGGCGACCTCTATGGAAGAGCTGTGGGAGATCAAAATTCATATACCACAGGCCGCATCGGGAACTATGATGTAGTACTGACCCTTCTCCCTAATATAGGGAAGGTCAGTACGGCGGGTGCAGCTGCTAGCCTTCGTGTGAGCTATTCTCGGCTGAAAATAGTCGTCTTGGCTGGTGTCTGCGGCGAAGTACCTGGCTTGGGCAGCCGGCGGGAGATTCTGCTAGGAGACGTCATCATCAGCAAGCAAGTTATCCAGTATGATATCGGTCGGCTGTATCTAGGTCATTTCGAGATCCGTAATTCTCCACACGACATCCTGGGTCGGCCGAATCGAGATATTCGCACTCTCGTCAACAACTTCGAGACTAGCCACGGTCGTCGCTGGTTGCAACGAGATACCGCCCGCTTCCTGCTTGGATTGCAGGAGAAGGCCAGGAGCCTGGATTCAGAAATCCTGTACGAATATCCAGGTTCAAATCAAGACAAGCTCTTCGATGCGGTGATGAAGTCCGGTGGAGACCGTGACAGGTTTGCTGCAGAGCACGAGATCATTGCATTCGAGACCGAGGGCGCCGGTCTTTGGGATGAGGTACCGTGTATTGTGGTCAAAGGGGTGTGCGACTATGCGGACAGCCACAAGAACAAGAGATGGCAACCTTACGCAGCAGCCACGGCTGCGGCGGCAGTGAAAGCGCTGCTTGGACGTTATATCCAGACTGACAGGCCTGCAAATCGGAGTCAATCGCCTATTAGTAGCGTCCAGACAGGAGTCTCACGCCAAGGCTCGGATGCATATTGTAAGTACACATGTTCGCGGAGGAGGCCCGTGTTTGTTTGTTTGTTTGGATTGCGCTACATATGGCGTTACCAGAGATTTGGTTGAGTGCTTCAATACCTTTAACCATGTCAAGATTCTCTATTGTCATCCGCACTTTCCTTTCTTCTTTTGATCTAAGTTTGCTATATTCCTGAAGCTAAACCCTGCACTCGGACGGCAGCATTCAAACGAAACCCTTCAAGCCCTTTGTTAGGGAGCGAAAAGATCTTCTTCCAAGAATCCATTTTGATTCGTGAAGATGTATTATCGTTCCTCAAGCGAGTCTTTAGTGACAAGGGTAAGGCTAGGGCTATCTTGTATGGTCTTCCTGGAGTTGGGTAGGTGCATGTTTTTCAACTACTACATGATCACAGAAATATTAAAGACTAATTATTCTCTCAAGCAAAACGACTTTAGCACGATATTTCGCGCATCAAGAGCAAGCTACAAAAGCAATACTTTGGATCCCATTAGGCTCAGAGCGAGAGATACGAGCGGCTTTCTCTGAGTATTCAAAAATTCTGACATCACGAGACCAAGAGCCACCCAATTTCGTCTCGGCAGTCGGTGAACGGCTCAATGACCTGTTCACCGACAACTGGATCATCATTTTTGACGGCCTTGACGACCCCTCTACAATTCCTCTGGAAACCTACATCTTTCCGCACCTACCATCTGGCAAAATCCTAGTAACTACCCAGAACGCCAGCATCTACGATCGGATCAACTCAAATCACGGTATGCAAGTTACGCCGTTGGATGAGAAGGCCGCTGAAGAACTGCTTCTCATGACAGCTGCGAGACTGGCCAATGTCAACACAGCTAATATTTCCGAGTCTAAGGGTGAGGCCCAAGCGAGAAAACAGCTACTGCGAGAGCTTGGCTATCTCCCAGCGGCGATATCTGTTGTCGGTGGCATCCTCCGCGGTTCTCTTGGCTCTCCCCAGATCAGTTGTGAGATGTATCTTCAGCGCTGCGACCAGGCCAGGGACGAAGACCTCGAGGAGAGTTCAACTCTTACCAATTACCACTCAGTTTGGAAAGCATTCGAGATATGTTTTCGATGTTTTCTTTCCGATCGGACCCAAAATTCCATACGGGCAGCGTACCTCGCGTACTTTGTGGCCTCCTTCGAGGATGCATCGAATCTCCAGGATGGCATCCAGCTGTATCGCCTAGCTACTCGTGAAGAGATCAAGTGCAAAGCAACAGCCAAAGCACTAGCTTCGAAGTCATGAGGGATCTGAAATTCTTAGATGTCAGCTACTTTCGAGGCTCCTTCAACAAGTTAGTATCAGCCAACTTCATTACTGGGAACTGGACCGAAACAGAGATGATCACGTGCCGTATATCGAGATGCATTCTTTGTTTAAGAGATGGTTACAGCGGACATATGCAGGAGAGATTTCCCCTCTCCTCCGCCCGAAACTGTGGCTTCTGGGTTTCGGCATGTGTAGGCAACTAGAACAAAATGGAGTTGAGACGAACCGACGCAGTTCGCTCAAGTCTGAGCTGCGAGCAAGTATTGTGACCCATGGAGAGCATTGGTCTGACAATGCTGGCTCAAACCACGAAGTGGTGATGCCGTTTATTTTGGGTGCTATGCGTGGCTTGGCTCAGTCGATTCAGCATTTGCCAGTCGACACGCAACAACAGCCTGGCTTAGCTACATATTCAGAAACCCTACGCGATTCTGTAAGTGAGGTGTATGACGATCTGATCAACGCTATTGACTGGACTGCAATATTCGACGTGTTCATCCATCAGTTAAATGATGAGGTCGAATCCGCTGTCGAGTTTGAGTCACGGTAGAGGCCAAATTTCAAACTAAATGACTTTTTCCTCGACACACTGGACGCTTCAGGATGTCTACCAATTGCGTTCAGTATCGCTGCTTCGAATGAGCTTCAACTAGGTGGCCAAATTCAGCCCATTGAAGAGCTGAAGAACGAGATTGTCCACAATATCCGGTCTTTGTTGTCACCTTGTTTCGGCTTAGAAGTGACTGATGCAGTCGCCCATATGTGCAATGTGTCTCACGACGAGCGACGCAGTAGAGGCCAAAGCTGGGTGGAGAGATGGGCAGATGATGTAGCAGCGATTCTTAAACGTGGTTTCGACGAAGCCTTCAGCACTGTCTGCCAGCACGGAATTGCCCCCGGAGCTCCCACACCGACCACGGAGACAGCAGGGACAGGACTTGCGACTCTGTTTGCCGGGTTTTCTACATCACATCCAAGAAACATATTCTTTGCTACCCTTCGTCAGGTTATCGCTGCCCTTACTGAGGAACCATTGATTGACTCGGACGCCATGGATGCACTGGAAGCGAAGTCTATAGAAATTAGGGACGTATGCGAGAGCGCTATCAGGCGAGGACTTGGGGATCGAGCTGGCGAAGTTTTCCATTTCAAGCTTGTTTCTTCGGAAGCAGATCATCCTGCAGGCTTCAGCATGCTTTGGCAATTGGCATGGGCTGGCTGTGTGGCAAGTGGTCTTGCCGACTGGGTCGGATTAGTGGTGATGGATTCCACATCACAAGATCTAAAGGATACCTGTATCGAGGAACTGGAGCGTTTCCTACGACCTCACTGCGCATCTGTGGCCCCCGAGCTGGCTGACAATATTAAGGATGAATTGGTTGTCCGAAATATCTTCCTCAACTGGATCAGTTCGGGCTGGGTTGACTTGCCCGATGACGACGCCAGTGGTGACGACGAACCACAGGGTAGTGGGGGCCTTGGACTGGATATTGATGAAGCATTTGGTATTTTGCGGGTACAAACCACCGAAGCACTGCAAGCTGTCTACTCTGGTAGCCAACAAGCTTCGTCTCGTGAAGCAGTTTCTCGGGCGCTCGGGGGTATCGTTGATTGTCGTCGAGCGCTACACCACGACATCATGAGACGCCTTGCGAGGCCGGGGCTGAATGATAGGACAGGAATGGGGCCATTCTTTGCCAAGATGTTCCTGGAAAAATGCGACACGGAGCTTGGTACGATATTCTCCGTTGGCGGATGAGGCCAGTTTTGCTCATAAGCAGGAACTGGAAGCACTGCAGCGGGTTGAAAGAAACTGGAGGGTGCAGGCAGATGACCGACTCTAGAAGGTTCTTTTGTTAGTTTAGGATATATTTCAGATAAAGAAAGGAGAATTGGTAATGAAACTATCTCCCAAGTATCTATTAATGTCGCCGTAGACATGTGTTTAAGTAATAGCAAGAAGTGCTCCTTCGTGGTGTTCCTTGTATACAAATCGTGGTGGGAATTCGGGAATGAACGACAGGGTCCCAATGAAATGATGCTAAAGAGTGCCTAAGGAAGGTGGCACGACGGCAGATCAATGATCTGATGGGAGGATTCCACCGTCAGTTTCTTGGCCATGGCCCAAGTGGGATTAGATCTATGGAACTACCTGCTCGAGAGCCTGGTGTAGGTTTCGTCTTGATCAAGGACGAAACCAGCCGTACCGGATTTCCGTTCGCAGCAGTTCTTGGTGCCTCTCGGGCATGCTTTCGCGCCATTGCAGAGCGTCTCAACATTCCTCTAGATTCAGACATTGGGGCTACCAAGTTGGCAGCACATACGCGCTACCTCACCCTTGTCAATGCCTCTGAAGGGAACTTTAGTTGTGCAGTAGCCTACACTTGGCGCATTCTGGGCATTCCTGTTCGAGCTGACCTTCCCTCTACGGCAACCCAAGTGACCATCGAGAATCTTCGGTCTGAACGGGCAGAGGTGATATTATGCCCTAAAGCCGTGGCCCAGGCAGCGATAACAGCACACAGCTCGGCAGTACACAGAAAGGAAGACATCCTTATCGATGGCCTCACTTCACTAAGTGGAAGTAGCCGTCAGGCTCAGGTGCGGCTCCTGTCCATCATGATTTAAATCCTCACAAATAACTCATCTTTTCGTGCTAGTGGATAGTGTATGGTTATGAAACAATGCTGTGCGAGCTTGACTTGCCAGTCAAGACGTTCTTCACTTGATCGTTGTGCCGGTCAAGGCAGACAAGAAACCTCTAGGTTAGATCAAAATTCACGAATCATTCTCATCTGTACGGAAGGCCAACACGATTACGAGGTTCCATTGCCAATATCTGACAGTGATCCAATCTCGTTAAAGCCTCATGTCCAATGGCCATATGGATACCGTGACACTGGAGAGTTATGATAAAGATGCCCTTTGTGGCAATATCTCGGAGGGAAAGCTATACGGACGTGGTTCAACAGATAAGAAGGGCGGGCTTGCGGCGGCCATGATCGCCCTCGCTAACATCAAGATTCTACGTCTTAGAGGAGATGTGATACTGGCGGCCATTGCAGATGAAGAGGTGAGCCAAAGGACAACGGTGGAAGGCCAAGGCTTATAGTGCCAGCTTCAAATTCTGCAGAGCTTATCACCGTTTAGTGGAAACTATTTGATGAAACCAATACCTGCCTAGCTAGCCAGAAGAGGCTCTTCTTCATCAGGTCGAGCGGCGCTGTCCACTTCCTTTGGTTTTGGGTGCTTTGCTAAGCATAACAGGACAAACTGCGTGACAGCAAATACCGCATTGTCTACAGCAACCCAGCCCACGGACAGATACCAATTTTGCAATATGCGCAGCGAGACTCTCTCCATAACAGGGTACTCAACCCGCACAATCCAAAACAGCGCAACAAAGGCAAATATGAAAGCTTGGGCACGCAAGCCAGCGATGCTCAATGCGGCCGCCTTGGGCCACTGAACAACCAGCGCAAGAACGCCAAGAAATGTAACAATAGGGCCAACCCACAAGAAATGCGCCCCAAAGACGATTCCGCTGAACCATCCGCTGTACGGGACCTCAGCATTTACGGGGTCGATGATTAATGGTACAATAGAGATCAGAAGGAACGAGATGTAGATGGCTAGGACGCAAGCTTTGTGGCCGCGTGTATCTGGCGAAAAGAAGATGCATGTAGCAAACCTATGACGATGTTAAACTCGAACAAGAAGCGAGGCAGTCGGAGCTTACAAGGCGAGAAACATGATCCAGACCATTGTGAGTTGGGTGAGGTTGAGCCAGTCGCCTACATTACGTGGAGTGCTAACAAAGATGCGAGAATCATCGTAGTGACTGACGATGTAGAAAAAGCCGAGAGAGAATTGCTCAGTTGCCGAAATCAGGTTGAATAAAAGGTAATAGAGAGAAATGTTTGAGCTATCCCCTTTCGCCAGGACACGTCGCAGCTGCGGGAGATACGACAGGAAACTGAGGACCAACAGGATACTGGAAGTCCCGAAGGATCGTTTTTATGCCAGTTCGGGTGCAGACCTTTCACAGCCAATTAGCCAATCACAAGTCTCTAGTCATGCGGCCAATGTAATCCTTGCTCTTCCGCTTTTGGAAGTCTCCGAAGTGTGCCTCGTTGCCAAGATATCGTGTCAATATGGGCATGGTGCGATTCGATTCAGCCGAGCGGTAATAATTAGAAATGCTGTTTAAATACCGGCGTTCCTGGACTGTGCTTATTTTCATTTCCCTCTCCTGCTTCTGCGTTGTTATCGCCCACATTCCGTCCCTAATTTATCCAACGATTGAAACATGTTTGTCCCTCGCGCTCTTATGGCTCTGGCCATCGCCGGAGCAGTCGTCGCCGGCGACATGATGACTGTCTGGATTCCAGGGCCGTATGGGGCATACTACAATTACCCCGTCCTCGAGGGATCACTTGTTCACCGCAATGATTCGGCTACAACTGTGACTCTTAATTGCAGATTTTCTAGGACAGAAATGTCCTGTGACTCCATCGAAGGAGTGACATTCACCTTCGGACCATCAACAGCTGGATACAATTTTGCAGGAAATAGCACTATCGATGCCGACTATGTAGCTACGTAAGTGTATCCTATAGAAGTCACTCGACACACAATTAATACCATCTTTGTGTCATATATCTCTACTACTTAGGCCAGATACTAATAGTGATATAGTGCCGAGAGTCAAACCTGCAAGGTTCGCAATTGGACTCCTTACGACTGCGCCGGGGCATGGACCGACTACTCAGGGACAGGCACGACCACCGGTGCATGGCAGCTTGAGTACTCTTACTCAGTCTACTACCCAGTCGACGCCTACATTACCGGGTATAGCTCTTATCGAAGGCCTGCTATTACCACTCCTCACTCCAGAACAACTCATACGGGCGACTCGTGGCCAACGCCAACTAGCGAATCTGCAGAGGATGACGAAGGTGACGACAATGATGGACCACATACAGGTGTGATTGCTGGCGCAGTGGTAGGGTCAGTTGTAGGAGTGGCCCTAATAGGCTTCTGCATGGTTCTTTTAGTGAGAAGGCGACGGGCAGCTTCTCCACCGGCTGCTTTGACAGAACCTACGGGCTTGAATCCACCGATTTATGAATCTGCTAATAGCGACACGATTGTACATGTTGGGTCAGAAGCGGGCCCTTTACCTCCAACCTACGAAGCTGTATTGGAAGAGGGCGGAGGAGTAAGGAAATAATACGTTTTGATATATATTTTTATTTAACTTAAATGATACTCAAATTATGAATTGAAGTACTTACGTATTAATTGTTTTACGTATATACATTAAAATATATTACTAACCTTTACTAATATTCAAAGCTAAACGTAGTCCCCCTCTTTTATACTAGGCTAGGTAGTAGTAACGACCTCGCTAACTTAACAGTTCCTACCTTTATTTACCTTTCCTTAACCCAACAGCCTGCCCCTGCTTTCGATCCTACTACTAAATTCAGTACGACACTGCTCAGTTTCCCTTACCGTTCGTTCCTTCAGGATCTGGACTCTGCTACGGAGCACCCGGTTAACCTTATCAAAGTCGGTCCCATCCTCTTCCGTAGCCCGCTTCATAAACTCATCCCTCATTACTGGGTCTAACTCTCCCGACACAAGGAGCGCTATGCCGAGTTCTCCTATATTCCTCCGCGTCAGAAGCTGGAGAGGATTTGCTCCAATGTGTGATGATTGCCTGAGGAGGTCGGCCCCGCGGCGAAAGAGTAGGGTGATCGTGTCGAGCATATCATCGTTAAAGAGCACGAGGTAGTGCAGGGGGGTGAGATCCCATTCATCCGGGGCGTTCATGTCATCGACGTATTTTAGGACCTTGGCTGACAGTATTCTTTCCATGTTTCTGTCTTGCGAGGACGTTGGTTTAGAGACTGTCCCCGGTTCGGGATCTGAGCCTTGCAGGAAAAGATGGAATGGCGTTGCTGCAGATGATACAAACAAAATTTGTTAGCATAGTAGGTTTTGGTGTGCAGGATATTTCATACCTCCGTTGCTGTCCTTGTGGTTTATCATTGCCCGGAGAGTGCTTGGAGATGACTGCTCAATGTGATCAAAGAGCGTGCAGAATGCCCGCTTGTTCACTAAGCTGGCACACAAATGAAGAACTGTTCGTCCTTGAAACCCCGGGCAAGTTGTCGAGGCCCCTGCATCGAGCAGCATCTTGATGATTTGCTGATTACCTCCAGCGGCGGCGAGATGGATAGGCCCCTCCCCGAGAAAACTCCTATTCTCGATCATCTTGGAGGCACCTGGTAACCCCAGAATGTATTTGACGGCATGGAAGCTGTTGTTGAAGACAGCAAGAGAAAGGATCGTTTCACCATCCTTGTCCGGTCGCACTGGATCCACACCCCAGTTCGATATGAACCATCTCGCAAGGGGCATGCGGTTGAAGCGGACCGCCTGGATGAGAGGTTCTTCCATGAATGACCGAGCGTGTACTTTGGACTTGAACCGGATTAGTCCGCTGTGTAGCACCATCTCAGCGATGAGTCGCCCATAGGCGATATCTTGTGGTGTCTTGATCGACTGGATGAAGTCTGGCTGTAATCCCAAGTAGTGTCGTGGGAAGATTGTATCTCTGGCAATGTTTGCTTGTCGTGGTCGGCAGGCTTGGCATAGGGTATGGATGAGAGTCTCTTGTGAGATGTTGTCGTGTTCACTGTCGAGGACGAGCAGAGCCAGCACAAATTCGGTTCGCCTTAGGCAGGCTGCCAGCTCTAGAGCCGGCTTTAGCTCTTCATCCACAAGGGGTGGACGCAGCTCCAGGATGCCCATGAAACTGTGTGACATGTTAGTTACAAAGTCTTGGCTGTGCGTTTTTCTTCCGTCCGCGGGGATCACGTACAGGCTCCAGTTTGACTGCACTACGGTGCGCTGGACTGCTCCTCCGGAGAGCAGCACAGAGTCAAAACTCGCCCTCGCCTTCTTTGCATTATCCTTGCGCTTCATGAGTGGTATGAGATGGTTAAGCCAATGAAGAAGGTCTCTGTCTCCCTCCATCAAGAAGGCCTCTAGCGTTTGCGCGCTGAACAGAGGGAGGACATCTGCCCCGAGATCGACCAACGCCTGGACCGTACCCATGTTGCGCCGTAGTAAGGCAGCTTGTAGCGCAGTTGCCTGGCCTGGATGGAATGAGGTATGCGCTCGTATCTCTATGTCAATGTTGTGTGTCTGGACGAGGTCTCGTACCACGTCCCCTGTGCCGTAAACGGCTGTTTGGTGCAGAGCGTCCGGTCCCAAGGCCTCTTCCGAGTATCCCAGACCTATATAGAACTTCTCAAAGGTCCTCTCCTTGGCGGTGACAATGGTTGCCCAGCGCTTGCTATCGGTCAGTACTTGATCATGGGGCGGATAAGTTCCACCCAGGACGTCTCTGACAAAAGCCTCGTGCAGAATGGCAACCCAGTGTTTTGTTTCAGCGCCGATATCTTCCAAGACAGCAGCATTGCTCTCTATGTCGAATTTCGTATAAAAACCTTGGAAGCCGCGAGACATACGTTTCTGAAGGGGCGGCACCGGGTAGGTCTCTAGTTTTTTGAAGACAAATTCCCCGGTTAGAGACGCTACCAACCATTCTCTGTGGGTTTGTTTGTCAACAGCAACCGTGACGGAGTCGCGAAAACAAGAGAACAGGTAGTTGACCTGTCCGTGTTGACTACCCAACTTTGCAGCCTCTAGCAACAGTTCTTGGCGCTTCCTAGGTTGGTCACGCCCTGTGAGTTGAGCGAGATACCAGGCTGCCTCGGCCCGCTCCTCCTTCGAAGCATTTGTTGACTGAAGTATGGCCTCGTGAGAGGCTTTCATCATGTCAAGAGCTTCCGGTGCAACGTTCCCCTTGTCCAACGACATCTATGGTTTGATTCAGTGCAAGAAGCGAGGATCATGAAGACTCAGGAAGACCAACCGCGTTTGTCCTGCCCGCAGAACTGAGCTCTCCGTCCAGATTGAAGCGGACACCAGTCTCCCTATTCGAACGGTTTGCAGCCTGCCGCTTCAACTCTTCAACTTCCTTTTCGAGGCCGGGCCAAATATCCCCGGATAGTTCTGACCCATTCCACATGAGCGTACTGGTCTCAAGAGTTCGTCGCCGTGTTCTGACTGCCGTTAGTTGCGTGTCCGTATGTACGGTATGCCGGGCTGTTTACCGCAGTTTTGTCGAGATGTCAGCGTTGAATTGGTCCTGTCTTCTGCTCGGCTCGGGCTGAACAAGATGACTCATGCACTCAACGATAGACAACATGGCGTCGTCCTCGTCAAATGCTTCTGTAAGCTCAGGTTCAAGCATGAATGCTTCCTATCAAATAAGCCGTGTCAGACTAATCTCCTCCACCAAGTGTGCAAAACCTACGTATCTCTTGCAATCCGCCTCAAGTTGCCCGAGCAGGTGTCCGGACTCTTTCGCCGCCGTGATCTTGCGTCGTGTCTGGTTGCTGCTGTCTGCCTCCTCACCAATGTCTTCGAAAGGCAGTTTCTCGTTGAGGACATACCAGAAAACGAGACCAAGAGAAAAAAGATCCCGACAGCGTGGTGGAATGTTGCTGCCGTGATACTTCCGAGTGCTGAACTCGCAGTATTCCGGTGCGTTCCAGTACTCCGTTCCACCGCTTGGCAAAGGCTCTCGCCAGCTTCGTGAGAAAGCGAAATCGGACAGCTTTGGGACGATGTTTGTTCCTTGTTCAACAATGAGGATATTGGCGGGCTTCAGGTCGCCATGTACTAAGGAAAGCGACTAGGTATGCCGCGAGTGAGTCTTGCACGCTCATTGCTGTGAGATAAGCCGAACATGGCCAGTTCTTACATTTATAACAGCGAGCCCGTCTACGATTCCCGCCAGTATGTCTGCCTTCTGAACTCCGCGCAGTTTTCGACTCTCAATAAGGCTTTGAATGGTTGGGCAGTGTGCCGATGCCCTCTCTACGACGAGGGCCGGCAATCCCTTTTCCGCCCACGTTATGCCGAGAAGACGGACCTGAACGAACGGTCAGCCAGACGCTCGCTCCACCTGAGCATATAGTTCACGGTTAGGGGTCATACAACGTTGGCATGGCCTCGTAGCGCACCATGACAGAGCGCTCGCAGCTCGAGGGCGAAGTTGGCAAGAAGGGCGAGCTCGTGTTGAGGGCGAGCGTGGAGGCCATCATCAGAGTCCGCGAATCGGACTATCAACCGCTTCACGGCAACCACTGGCGGCTGCTTCTGGTCTCCACCACCTGCTCGACGCTGTGGTGTTTCCCACACATGCTCCGAGACGACCATGGTAGCGCCTCGTCCGAGAAGTCGACCGGAGCCCTCACCGTCGAGTTCCGATGGAGGAATGATGGGAACGCGGGCTTTCCACACCAAATCAAGGAAAGAATGCCACCCGAGAACCCGCTCCCGTGCCGTCGCTTGAGCGATGCCGTCGAGATCTGTGGACTCTCGGGAGTAGACCTCCTCATCGATATACGCCGAGTCCGAACTCGCCATGTTGTCGTCGACTCCAAGCCGATGGTCTGAGATGATGCGTCCGAGTTTTCCAGTCGGTAGAATGGAGTTGCGAGGAACATGCACTTTGACTGGCGTGCGCACTTGAGGAATGTGGCTGGCTGAGTCGGCGCTCTTCCAATCATCTGCTATCAGGTGACGAGAACGCTCTCCACTAACTATCCCTATCTAACCCCAATAAAGACACCAGCTGAGGATGCCCAAGCAGCCCAACAAGCGTCTGCTTTCTTCACCAACCATAACCATCTTCTATCACGCCGTAGAAGACCGAAGCCCATATGCGACACGATGGCCGCGCCGGACCCGTTCAGTGCCATTGTCAACGCCGTCACGCTCGCCCAGCTGCTTTACACCGGCATCAGCGATTTTGTAGCAGCAAATGACGATGAGGCAAATCTGGTGGCTCAGATGCGGCTGAGCGCCGTCACACTGGGAGGATTCGTGCAGATGTTCCGCCAGGCAGTCGGGGCGAACCTGGGAGAAGATGAGAAGACAACCATCCTTGTTGCGTGCGACGTCCTGCAGCCAGAAATCGAAAAGGTACGGGACATCTTTGCCAAGATACCTACCGAAGACTCAAAGTGGAAACGTCTCGGTCTCAAGGTGGCGTGGGTGTCGTACCGGAAGAGGCAGTTGGAGGCGGCGGCAGCACACCTGAGGCATTGGTCAAGCCTCTTCAACGAGCTCAGGGGATCACTCAGTGAAAGCATTCGAGACAGCCTCGAAGCTTCGCAGGACCAAGGGACTTGCGGTCGTTCTGCCAGTGAGCCGATGGCCTCACTGAACACGTCGTTCAGCTCGCTGGCTGTCGCTGCCGCAGCGATGGACATCCGACATCTGAGAAGAGACTTTACCCCAGACCATCTAGCAGGCAAATCAGGTACATTACTCTCGGCGGAATATCTCGGAACAGATGTTCTTGTTGAATACAAGTCGTATGACAGCGGCACCGACCAGGAGCGCATCAACTATATCGAGGAGCAAATCGGCAGGCTCTGCAACTTCCTCTCACTGGCCGACTCTGTAGCGACCGGAATTCTTGCCTCTTCGGGATATATTGCTGTTCCTCACATGTATCGGTTTGGTTTGTTGTTCAAGATACCCTCTGGCTACGAGTTGTCACAGGCGGACCATCAAACTGGACCAGTCACCCTCCGGTCCATTATAGCCCAAGGCCATCCTGCATCTTCAGACCCAACCAGGATCACCTACACGCCAAGGCACGCTCTGGACGCACGGGTTTCTGCCGCATCCATGATCGCCGTCTCTTTATTCTTCCTCCACAGCTACGGCTGGGTTCACGAGAATCTCCGAACCAGCAATATCTTGATGCTTGCCGAGAAGCAAAGACCCCAGCCCGGTCCGAACTCTTCCATAGCCCAATATCTTGGAAGGCCATTCCTTATAGGATTTGACGGCGCCAGGTCCAAAGACGGCATCTACTCGATCGGCGGTTACGAAACTGCAGCCACGGAAAAGGAGAAGTTTGCTGCAGACCTATTCCAGCACCCCGATCGACAAGGAGGGCCTCGGAACGACCAGCCGCGATACCAGATGAACCACGACTTGTACAGTCTGGGCGTCGTCTTATTAGAGATCGGCCTTTGGCTGCCGCTGCAAAATGACAAATCTGTGCGCCAATTGCGGAAGGAGAAGTTTCAAAATACAGAGGAGAAGCATGCCAGGGTCCGGCAGGTGCTTATAGATCTAGCACGGGATAAGTTGCCTGTGGTGCTGGGGCAGAGATACCAAGAGATTGTCGTGAAATGCATTCGCGTTGAGGGTGCAGATACGTACGACCTTTCGAGGTTCCTCCATGAGATTGTTTGGCCCTTGTGGGATATGAAATCGTGTCTCTAGGCTTAGTTTCCCATCGGGGGGCAATCGTCATACTGTCCATATTTCTCGGGCCTTGACTTTCTGCTCGTAAATCTTCACGCATACTAGGCTCGACATTGCCGGGTTTTTTGTCGACACAATGGGCGCTGTCGCTGCAAACGGCCTGTTCAACCAACCCTCTCAGTCCGCACGGCCGACATTCTATGTAACCCCCAGTACTATAAAAGCATTAGGTCTTAGAAATACTAAAATTTAGATTTAAATTTAAAAAACAACGTGTTTTTTGCTACCGTGCTCGCCAACTATCTTTGATAGACGAAACGGCTACAACTAGGCTTCCACAGTTGCCAAATAATATTCACTTCTGTGTCTGGCTTACATTTGTATCACTAGCAATAATACGCATCTAGTGCTTTCGTAGAGTAATCTTCGATATCGAGGCTCGATTTCCGTCTCAAGGGAAAATTCTCGATCTTATGTCTGCTGGATCACGTAGACTCTGACAACTTCTCGGAATCCACCCGAGATGGACAAATCCAGCAATCCAGGTGCCGATATCGCCCGATGACGCCCTTTGTGCCGTTCTTCTCTTGCAGCCTGGCCTCAGAGTGCGGTTCTAATTGGCAGCAATCGGTGATTTGGCGTCAGCTCCGCTGTTCGGCCCTTGTCCGTTGGCCTGCGGCAAGACGCGATTTTCCTGCAACACGGGCTTGAACGCGTTACGACCAAACAAAGCCGCTCAAGCAAGACTTACTCTGCTCACTTCGCCCCTAGCGTGTCGAGACCGTTTGGTTTGCGACCTGCTGCGACTCGTGCCGTTTGGGCGTTTGCCTCATCCTTGATATCGCACGCGGCTCACTAACATGGCCGATCCGCTTGGCACAACGGCGAGCATTATCGCCGTCCTCCAGCTGTCCGTCTCAGTTGTCAAGTACATGAAACGGCCTCCGGTGCCAAGGAGGACCGAAAACGCCTTCGTAACGAGGTTCGGGCTTGTGAATACATCCTTCGCCAGCTAAAGGATGAGGTCGATGACTCCGAAGAGGGCACGGCGTGGTTGGAAACGGTCGAAGCCCTTGAGGCTCCAGACGCGCCACTTGGTCGATTGTGGACTGCTCTGCATACTGTCAAGTCCAAGTTGCGCCCCAAAGAAGGCATTCAAAAGACGCTCGCCAGCCTGAAATGGCCGTTCAACGAGAAGGATGTCGAGAAGATGTTCGCAGCCATCGAACGCGAGAAGGCGCTGCTGGAGCTTGCTCTGCAGAATAACGGCCGGAAACTAACCCAGGAAATCAAAAACACGACTGCCGAGAATAACCGGCAGCTCAAAGACTTGATCAAGGCAATTAATTGGCAGCCACTCGAGCCAGGTTCGTGACGAGTTCATGGGGCTGGAGGACGGCATGGATCGTATTCGCCACAACCAGAACACAGACAAAGCTAGCCGCAGCCGCGAAAAGATTCTTAAGTGGCTCACTCGGATCGACTATGCCGCTCAGCAGAGTGACTATGTCGCGCGGCGTCAAGCAGGAACCGGCCAGTGGCTCCTAGACGCGGCTGAATTCACCACTTGGGTCGAGTCGTCGAATTAAATAACAAAACAGACAACAGGCATTCGGAAACAAAAACGCGCCCCACGGGGAGAGAGGAAGGAAAAAAAAAAAAAAAAAAAGAGAGGAGCCAATCAAACACGGTGCAGTCACGTGACCTTACCTTTCAGGCCAAAGGGTATAGACCTTTCGTCACTTTCGTTCCTCAAGGCACTTCCCAGATTACCTTAGTATTTAAACACATTTATTAGCACATTAGATAGATCACAGCTCCTTAGCTTATAATAACAACTTGGTTACACTCATCTACTTTAAGCACATTACCAGACGTAACAACCCACTATATTGCTCAGACCTTAACACCCTAATCTCTCTGCTAATATAAACCTAGAACTCTCTAGTCTTTGCTGTTAGGAATTAACCAGATCGTTTCACAATAGCACAAGCCCCAACGGGCAAAAGGAGATCTAGCGGGCACTAGCAGAGCGCCCGCCAAGTGAAAGGCTTTTAATATACTAATACCTACCTTTTCTATCTCTAATCTCACCCTGGTTAATACTATCCTTAAATAATATAGGCTGTAAAATAAGTATTAGTTCTAGTTATTAATTATTTTAATTTTAAGAAACTATTATATATCTCTTAATTTATCTTCTTATTAGTAATAATAAGGTTGTCTATATAAAAGAAGACTACTATTCCACCATTTAAGAGGCAGCATAATTTATAAGACACAGGCTTAAATCCGAAATTCGTAAGGGTGGCGGTCAATTCCTTCTGCTAAAGCAGTGGGGACTGGCGCAGGCCATACAGCGCTCTTTGATGACAGCTGGAGGGCATGGTCGGAAAACGTGAACCAAGACGGTGTGCTGAGGTGGTTTGCGGACTTTAGCGAAAAGCTGGCGGCATTTGTAGAGGACCACAGGTCAATTCCAACGCGTCAACAAGGACTGTCAGCAAAAGCCAACGATCCAGTCGATGGTTCTGTTGGGAAACGAAAGATGGATATTGGCTTTGTCAATGACCCTGAAGCTCGGAGAGGCTCGAAATGCCACTGGTCCCAGGCCCTCGTACCTAGGAAGATACGCTCGAGAGGTCCTCTCAGCTCAGGACACTCATCGTTTCGTCTACACAGGCGGTCCAGCCCAGACACCTTGGACTGGACGGGCCGCCTGTTTCTCACACTGTGTAGGGCTATTAGATCCATATCCGGAATCAGAGAGTTTCTTACTCTCGCCATCCCCGCCCTCTTCCGGCTGCAGCAGATTTTCCAGCAGCCCGCCATTGTCAAAAGACAACTCCGTTTCCCCAAGAATCGTAAACGGATCGAAAGAGTCCCAAGCCAAATTAACTGCCCACACCCGACTCTCCCCCTCAAAATGCGGGATACTGCTCTCCGAGTTGTGTGGTTGAGGAGCAGGGACTAATGGAGGGTCGCGTCCTTCGGTCGGGCCATGCCTCTCGTCATTGACTGCAACCGGTTGGGATGGGCCGTTCTGGCGTCGATTTTGCCTGAGTTCTCGGAACGCCTCCTCGAGTAGAGTCTTCACCCAATCGCCTGCTTTTCGCCTGAGGCTCTCCTCGACGATGTTCAGGTCTCGATCTAACTCTCTTCCCAATGCTTGTCGAAGGCGCTGCGGTACTTCCCTCACCATGTACTCTTCGCATTGTGCCAAATAGTCTGATTCAGAGTCTTGATGATTACCTTCCTTTTGGGGTATTTGTTTGTATTCATAGACTGCTAGAGGTTAGCATCAACAAGCCTCAATACGTCCTCTACTTCAACCAGGTAGACTTGCATGGAGACGGAATGTCGTCATCCAAAATGTGTGGGAATAGGATCTTGAAAACCCGCTTCCACTTCTCGATCTCCGAAAGTTCCGGATTGGGTCGTTTTCGTGACTTGAGACTTCGTTCTTGGGCTGCGTCAAAACCCTCAACATGCTCCATTTCTCGCAGTGGGCATGGTTCAGGAATCCTCTGGTGGTTGAGATAGCCCTGCTCATCATTAAAAGGCTGCCAGCAGCGTCCACAACGATGTTTTGGCTGTCTGTGGCGACGGTAGAGATGCTCCCTGGCTACATATTAGAGAAACACATGGAACAGAATGGTGGCCTTTTACGCCCTTCACTCGATGGACATCGGTCCAGCCTGGTCCTGGACAAATCCTCCAATCTTTATACTTCGCTGGGTTGTATTTGAAGTATGGGCAGGCGTACTTTGGTTTCTCATTGCCTTGGATGGACCGGTCGTTGCTCTGTCCGTCTTCCCTATGTCTATCCTCGTCGTCGTCGTCTGTCTCGCAATCATCCCTTTCCGTCGACTTTCTCTTTCCGTTGTTCGGCTTTATAGAATTTGACGGCTTTGTTTTGGAGTGTGAGCCCCAGTGTACCTCTGACGTCCCCGATGCAGCGCTCGCATTGAAACCGGCATGCTTACGACACGCGTCGAAATTTGAGCGCAGCCACTGCGTCACATTGAAGACAATGCTGTCGACAATCTGGCTCTTCCGCTCATCGATGTATCTCTCTGTGACGGCAGAACTTCCATCACTGTGAGGTGTTTGGGATGAAACTCTGTACTCCGGATCTTCTGACAATTTGGGCAACATTGGCAGAGTGTGCTGTTGGCTATAATTTGGAGGAGGGTGTTTAGTGAAAGTCTCGAGGGCATCTTCGAGTGGTTTCATTTTGATAATCGCCCTAGTTAACTGGATGTCATCTTGAGATGAAGGTTCGTCTTCCCGGCTTGTAGTCGGAAACGGCGAGTTATTAGAACTGCTTGTGATGGAACCCAGTTGCGGGGGCTGATTGTCGGTACACATTTTCAACCCAGGCTTGCAATCCCTGGTCAAGATATCTGTAACGTTCTTGTCTAACTCGGAGCCCTCCTCTCTTTTCTCACTTGTTGCCCCACATCCCTTGACTAGACGATGTCTCTACGAGGTATTAGTATTACGGATGATAGCGAAATGAGATCAGAAAAGCAATTACTTACCTTTATGGCGTCTTTCCGTGAGAAGCTTTTACCGCAAAATGTGCATGGAAACGGTTTCACGGCCAAGTGAATCCTTTTGTGTCGCTTTAGGTCATGGTTTCTGCTGAATGACTGCACGCACTGATCGCATTTGAAGGGGCGCCTGGATTGCGGGGGAGGCAGGCCGAGCCCATGCATCATGAGATGATGGCCGTACCGTGGCACGTCCATGCCAGGAATCATCAACATATGGCCGCCGGGCTGATGGATGTTTGACAGCACAGATCCGCCCATGGCGGGTAGCGACTGGTAAGGGTACGGTCGATAAGGAGCAGCTGGTCCAACGGAGGACAGTGACGACGGTGACGACAAGCCTCTGGAACTCGGTGCCCAGCTCGAGGGCGCCGAAAAAGGTGAAGGCGAACGCAGCAATTCTGTAGGAGTGGGTTGTGTAGGAGTGGGTAAAGAACCCGCGCTTGTAGGCCTCGAGCTTGATGGGCTGCAATCTCTTGCCTGGAGGTTCGAGCTCTCTTTTGAGGCCTCGGACATGTTGGGTGCCTTTGGAGGTAGCTGGAATGCAGGTAGCTGGTGTGCAGGTAAGGCCGTAGGTACTTGACTGCGCATTGTAGAGACTGAATTTGGCTGCATGATAGCTGTTCACATGGAAGGGTTTGTTTGTCGGGCGATCGTGGAGCTGGAATTGAAGCTTGAGGATGGGGACAGAATGTTGTGTTAAGACCAATGTGGCTGAGCAGGTCCTTTTACTCGTTTTGCGCACTTGCGCATAACGGAATCAAGCCAGCACCAAAGTTGCCAGAAGCACAAGCACTATTCTCAATATTTTAAGTACCAGCCATTTCTCGCCTTGTGCTCAATATCGTTACATGCAAATGCTAAAATACTAACTTGAGTCGCAAGTACGGGGGAATACATAATAACGGTTTCCTGCTTGACTTGGTAATTAATCATGAATTGACACTCGGGCAGACGACGCCCCAGACTGTGTTTGCTATCAGACGCTATCAACCGATACTTCTAGAAAGTCTACTTCACTATGGCGTCCAATGGCAATTTGGGGTCCTCAACAATTACAGCTGATAGCGCGTAAGTAGCTTGGCGTACTCCCGTTGGTGGCTGCAAACCACAACCCATGCTAATGTGGCGCTTCTCCAGCGCTGAAAGCCCGAAAGCAACGTTAATGCTTGACCGATTCCTCAGCGAGCCGCTCACTACAATCGAAGCTCTTGCCGTGGGCGCCAAAAGCAATATGGGAGAAAATCACGCTGCTGCTGCCCAGAAGAAGGTGAACGACTTTGATAAGCAATGGAGAGAGTTGAGTGAGATGGAGCGACCGGAGAATTAGATTAGCCCCGTAACGCGCCACCCTAAAAATTGCATCTCATTCTTCCTACCCTGGGTACCATGCCACCAGAAGGAGCCGATGATAATACTATCTTTTCAATTCTAGATCGCAGTTCGCTAGGATTGCGATGGTTAGAAGAGAATTTCCAACTGCTATATAAGTTCCCAAGTCTTCCTTAAAAGTTAGTAATAATATGACCACCTTTTCTAGCTAAATATTAAGACACTAACACCTACTGTTGAAATGAGAAGATTCAAGTTGCTTAATTCATACTAAATATGCAGTGGGGGAACCACTGTTTATGTACACAGGCACAAATCCCTTGTAGAATGTTCCTCCTGCTTCCACACCTTGCCACCGACTTGGTCGACTCACACTTGTGATCTCCAACACCGTATTGCCGATAGCATGATACGGCTCGGGGCCGGCCAGTCGTTTGCGACAAATGCTAAGAACAGCTGGCTTAACGCAGGGCCGAGCAAGGTCGTGCGGCTGATGGAGAAGTCACTATAGCACACGGCGGGAAGCCGATGGAAGCGGCCGGCGGTAGAGCGGTGGCTCCGGCAACTGCAGCGCTTCCGGGGAGGGGCTTATGGTGCTTATAGCGACTTGGGCCGTCCAGCCGGGGCAAAGCCCGGGGGTAACAACGCTGAGGTGCAGCACTGCGACTCGTGGCAGCTCATACGGAACATCTTCGTATTTGACGGCCTACTGTACAAAGGCCATCCTGTGTTTCATCGTTTTCTTGTGTTGCGTTGCTACCTCCACTTGGCCCGTGCGCGTGTTGCATCGCAGCAGGCGGTCAATACCAAGGCGGACGGGTACCCGTCCAAGTGGGTGACAATGAAAATGTCCGGTCTGGCCACCCAGTTTGTATGAGAAGACCGGACTTTTTTTCTGTCACCCGCTTGCCGTCCTTCTAATGGGAATAATGTTTCGTCACTGTGACCACACCTATGTACAAGGCTGCGTATTATTAAAAACGTGCCACGCCGCCATCCTCTGAACGACGCCGCAATCCAACATCCTGCCAATCTCCATGCAGGCTGCCCTGCTTCTCGAGACAGAATATTAATAGTAAGCATTTTTTTTCATTAACGTGAATCTATGAAAAATAAATCTATATAAAAACGTTTTCAATAAGCCTTAACGCTTCTTACTATAGATTCTCAAAGGTATGGCTTTTTCTCTGTGTGTGAGATAAAGACGCCTGCATAACCACCGTTAACAGTAGCCTTATTCACGAGAGCCAAGACCGACTCGACGCTGACGTCTACCTTGGCAGGTCCTTGGAAGGTGGGTGAATAGTCCTTGAACTTTTGAAACATAGCCATAGCCAACTTTCCTTCCTCCTCAGTTTCTATTTAAACGTCAGCAAAAAGCACACCATTTTAGTTGTTCAGACGACTACATACCGATCTGCAGACTGCCGGTGTCTACCGCACCAGGGCAAATTGCCATGACAAGGACGCCCTTCTCACGGTAGACGGCACTGAACTTGGCAACGGCCATGTTCAGAGCTGCCTTACTCATTGAATAAGCCACGGCTTGATATATATCGGCCTTGAGTGTCATCTCAGTGTCCGAGATACCGGTGGAGATGGCAATCACTTTCTTTGCGCGACCCTTCAAAATCAGGGGCATGAAAATACTGAATAGGTGGACGGGGCCGATGGTGTTGACTCGGAAGTGTTCAATCAAATCTTCTTCCAGTGCCTTTGGATCCTGGATCCTGTGGAAGAATTAGTCTCAAATAACTATACCAGCGATGTTTATCCTCCCACCGAGAACCTACAGAGTGTCAAGGCCGACCAAGGCAGTCTTAGCTTGAAGCGCGGCACAGGCGATGATATAATCAAGGGTGCCGTTTGTTTTCTCCGAAACAACTTGGGCTGCTTTCTAGAAAACCTTTGAGTCAGTTTCCACCTTAGTATGACGGACCACTCGCTCGCTTACCTTCAATGCATCCGGGTCCGTAGTGTCGGCCTGAATGATGTAGATATTGCTCCGTCCGATTTCAGCGGCAACCTTGGCCTCGGCGGCGGCTTTGTTGCGGACGAGCCCGAAGACGGAGTTGGCTGGGTTTTCAGAGAGCTGGCGGAGAAGCTCGAACTACATGACGGATTCTTTGTATTAGTGATGAGTCTTGTCCATGAAGCAGGATGAGAGCGTACGCCAATGCCACGAGAGACTCCCGAAATCACGTAGGAGGACATTGTAACTGAAATTGTATCGTGTACAAAAGTGAGATTGATTGACTGGAGGATGATCCTAAGACGTCGTTCTAAGTGTTGACGAACCTGAAAGAGGAGCAATCGTGCGTGTACTTATATAGATTTAGACTCATCCTTGGAGCCTTGTATGCTCGCTTTTCGGCTTTAAATCTACTCTGCTCTTTGTTGGTATCATGTCAGCGGGTGTGTGACCGGGGGTCCGCTGTAAACTACACGAAAGTTGCCATTCTTCTGAATGCAGACGATGCGCGGGCATTAGTAAGCCGAGTTGCAGGAGTAGTGCGGGCTTTATAAGTGGTTTCTGAGCGGTTTCAGCCGCCCCTTGGAATCCCCCGGCCGGCGCATTTGTCATCTCGGTGCCAAAGGGGAAAACTGGCAACTTTTTGTGTGAAAAGCTGAACAATTCTCAGCTTGCACACTCAAGACGTTGGAGGGAACTTCACTTGGGACGTCATGCATGCGAATCAGTGCTGGGCTTGCAGAGGTATGCTATTGGTTCCGGTCCAAGTGACATGTATCGAGGGGGCTAGTTACTGAAGCGCGACAGACTCCAGAGCGGTGTGCAATCGCGTCCGCCCCCGTTGTGCCAGGTGCGCTCGGTCGAATAGGCCATGTCATTATGGGTTGCGGCTGTCGTGGCCAAAGGGTATCAACACGAAGCGGAGCTTGACCCATTCCGTGCACGATGTAGTTGGCACTGCAAAACGTTCCTCCCAGACGAGCTTTGTCAATGCGACGTCATGGGATATCCAGCTCCATGACTACCTCCGGATGAATCAAGGTTTTACTCCCTCACGGACTTTGCCTGTCACCAAGCTAATACTCCAGCGAATAGGATTTGCCAGTCATACGGGATATGTCTTTCAAAGACTCGATCCGTCGAGGGCCCTATCATGGCTCCCAACCAACCTAGGTTATGAGGACCGAGATCTTATTGATCACTGTAAATATAATACTACTTGTAAAATCTTGCCAAGCTAACACGTGCAGTTATTTGTACGGCGTCGTCCACCCTGGCCATTTTCGAATCGGACAAGAACGAGTTCTTGAGCCTTTTGTTGCGTCTAGCTCTGTCAGATAGTTCACCGTCTTCTGTGGCGGTGTTACAATCGGCGTTGGCGCTTTCGTCGTTCCACCGGCATGGTCTGCAAGCATCGGTTTTTCGGTTCAAGGCGCGCGCTCTACGCACACTGGTCATATCTAGCAAACACTGTGTTGAAAGTCCCACGGTCTTCCAACATATTGCGGCGAATATGATACTGTGCCACCTTGAGGTATGTTCAAGCATGGGTCTATGTCTTCTTTCGAACAACCACTCACCAGCGCTTCAGATGCTCGGAATGCCAAATACATTATCCCTATGGTTCTGTAAGTGACGTTTAGTCTATTTATTTCTACTTGCCCCGCCTAGAACGATAAATCTGGTCTACGGTGTTAGTTCTTCTGCTGCCTTTTCATGGAATGGGTGGCCTGATTCTTCAAGGGCATTGCTAAACTGGATTCTAAATTCTAGGCCATTTGAGTGAAGCTAGAACTTTGATCGACAATGCAGGCCTTGACAGCCAAAGTTTTCAAGGCGAAGTTTCCAGACTTCTAGACTGGGTAGAGTATCATATGGTCATGAGCCGGTTTAGCCACCGACATTGGTATCTAAATGGAGAGTCTACCAGAGGAGTCAGAAATTTCGCACCTGTGGACCAGGAAACCTGCCACTCACGAAAGGTTAGGCTGACGAATAGCAAGTCATACATGCACGGAATCATTTATCTAATATGAGACAGGTCAAAACAGCATCGCACTGTTCACATGAACTTCTTCGGCATTTATATAATATGTTCGACATGATTCGAAAACCAACAGACTCACTATACCACAGCGACGAATACGAAAATTCCTTGCGTTGCCTCGAAAACAAAATAAACAGTGTTGTCCCGTTAGCACCAAAAGGTATATCTGATACTGTGTCCGACTTGAGCACAGCCTGGGTGGCTACAATGGATCTTTTGAAGCTAGCCGCTCTAATTTACCTCAAAAGAGCATCGCGGAACTTTTCAGGAACCTCCCCTCAAATTGATGCCATGGTTGAGAAGGCCCATGTACTTCTTGACGATCTGGGGACCTTCAATCTGGCCTTTCCATTGCTGATTATTGGATGCGAGGCTCGGACAGATGAGCAGAGAATGAAGATTCTCGAGCATATTGAAAGAGCAATGAGAACCTCGACTTTGAGGAGTTTGCATGGACTGCAGAATATTCTCCAGCAGATTTGGGTTCAGGACGACCTTGCTGTTGATTATGAGCTCGACTACTTAAAGAAGTTGGACGCTGTAATATCTTCTTACCAGATTATGCCAAGTTATGTCTAATATAGGAAACTCTCAGATTTGGAACATGATAGATAATATGAGACACGTTCTATGTGAGATTTTTTTTCTTTTGGATTCGGCTATGCTTTGTGACAGATCTCTATGAGACTCTTATTTGCTCGTGATATCATCTAAGTGTTTAATATTTATTTCCACATTTAGCATTACACCACGTAGATTCGTCGACAAAGGGACCGTTCGATTTCTTTGGTCCGCTTTCGATTTCGTCAAAAAGCTCTTTGAGAGCTCGCTCCTGCTCCGCGGACTGAGGAGACATCTTGTAGAGCCAACTACATTGAGCAGGAGAGCTAGCCATCGCCTTAGTGTCGTTCGGGTTGAGACGAGTATGGGGAGAAGAGCTGCGTCGTGACTTTGCCGTGGCCTCAAAGTGAATGGCAGAACAAGGCAAGAGGGGAAGAGGGGCAGGACCGCGGGAGAAGACACAGTGGACTGGCGACCCATCGCCGGCCAGAACACGTGATGAGGATGAGGAGCAAATCAGAAAACGGAGGCGCCGACCACAACACATGGATTACAATCGCGCCTCGTCCGTGACTCTTTTCTAAGTCTCCCATCCACAGAACCATCATGCCTAAAGAGCCGACCGAGGCGGTAAGTTTCTCCTCGACAGCATATTTCGCCTAGTTTCCAAAGTTTTCCCCAAAGAAGCTTGGTTCGCTAACTAACGTAATCCGCCCCCTAATCGCGCACCCCCCCTAATCGCACACGCGACGTGTTATAATTTTAATTTTACCTTAATATAATACTTAACTCTTATAACTTTAATTTTTAATTAATTGCTTCTAAATTTTTAATATAATATTTTAATATATTAATTATAAATTTCTAATTGTTTTAGTTTTAAAGGGTTTAAAATTAATAAATACTTATATTATAGCTATATATAATAATTTTAAAAAGTTAATATTATAAAATTATAAGAATAATATAATTAATAGATATTTAATAAAGGAAAAAATATAAAACCTAATATTAAAATAAAAAGATAATTTAATTTAATAGATTTTATTATATATAAAGGGTAATTAGCTTATAATAAAAGTAAATATTTATACTTTTATTAAGGTAGTTATTACTTTTAATAGTTAAATAGTTAAATTAAATAAAAATTAAATTAATAAATTTATTTTCTAATATTTAATATTTAAAATAAAGCTATTATAATTTATTAATACTATTTAAAAGTTTATTATTATAAAATTAGATTCTTTTAGCTTGGGGTATAATAGTACATTTTTAATTACAGTTAAGCTAAACCTTTTAAATTAGAAACTTAAGTTAGAAATAAAAAAACTGCAGTTAGTTTAATTTTAATAGCTAGTAGTTAGTTAAGTGTAAGTAAATTTTATAATACTTTTAAGCTATATATAAAAGGGCTTTCTAATTACCCCATACTATATTAGTATATAAATAATTAAATATAATTAGTAGATTTCTTTAGTATTATAAGAGCTAAAGGCTAGTTTTAAAAGCTAAGGTATATTATATTAACTATTAGTAACTTAATTATATAGCTATATATTATAGCTAATATAGTAGTAGTAGCAGGTTATTAGTAGAGAATATAGTAATAAGAACAGAGGATTTTTATTAGAAGTTAATAAGGATTAGATAGTTTAAGCTTTTTACTAAATTGAGCTATATAGACTTAAAAGGAAAGGCTAGAAACCTTTAAAAATAAATATTATACTTTCTTTATAGTTTTTATTAAGTTTTTACCTAAGTTTTTATAATTTATTTTAATATTTCTAACTTACTTTTTTTTAATTAGTTAGTTTACCTATTTTCTATTTTATTTCTTATTTATAATTATAACTAATTATAAATAAGAGTTAATTTTCCTTTAGACCTCTATTATTCTATCTTTCACATATTTACCTTCTATAATTACTTCTATTAGGGGTTAGGTTATATTATTACTCCTACTATTAAATTAGAGATTATACTAGGAATTAATAAGCTATTAAGCTATTAAGTTGGCTTAATAGTAATACTTCCAAACTATTAAAAATAAACTAGCTATAGAAAGATAAAAGAGAGAAGGAGTAAAGAACTAGAAACTAGAGATTTAGCTGGGCATCTAATTAACCTTAAACTTTCCTACCTTTTACCTAATACTTTTACTATTATATAATAATTTCCAATTAAACTATTTAATTAGAAAAAAAAAAAAGAAAGCTATTATTAAATAAGTAAGTTTTATTTTATATTATTAGTATTTTAAAATTTTATATTATAAACCTTATAAAATAGATATTCTATTTATAATAGTATTAAATCCTTAAGTAAATATCTTACTACCTAAAGTACCCTTAATATAAAAGAGCTTAAACTTAAATATACCTATAAATAAAATAATATTATTAAAAGATTAAATAGTTCCTAGAGTTTAAAATACTTAATAGTAAGAGGGATTAAATAGAAGCTAGTATTTTAATTATAATTAAAATAAATATAAGAAGTTATAAAAAGAGATTAAATAAAAAGTCTTTATTAATCTAAAAATAGGTTTTAGCTTATAAGTGTTATTATTATAATTAGTTACTAAAAGTATATATATTATATTTACTTTTATATTCTTTAATATTTAAAAAATATTATTTTTCTTATAAAAGGATAGTTATTAAAAAGTAGAAGATTTTATACTATTTTAAAAAAATGCCTTTTAAAAGGCAACTAATATTACCTTTCTAGCTTTTACTTAAAAATAACCTATTCTATTTAATCCTCTAACCTAATACTTTCTATAGCCTACTAAAAGCTATAAAAGGCCATCCATCCTAAAGTCTTAATAGCTTGCCCCTATAAGCTGCATCTAGTTAATAATTAAAACTATTAAAAGTAACTTACTTATAAAGATCCCTAAATTGCACTCTTTTATACCCAGTTTAATAATAAAATAAGTTAATTATTAATATAAGGGCTATATAATTAAAAGGTCTAATAAAAGTAATTTTAAAAAACCTTCTAATTTACAATTTAAATTGCCTCTTACTACCTTTAGTAAAACTACTTCTACTTATTCTATTTTATTAAAAAAGTAAACTTAATAAATTAGTAAGATAAAAACTAGCTCCCTTATATTAAAAATAACTATTTTATACTTATTTAAAAGGACTAATACCTTTTAAGAGATTCTAGCCCTATTTTAAAAATTTATAAAAAGTATATTTAAAACTTTTTAAAAAACTTAAAGCTAAAGCTTAAATAACTTATATTAGTCTAGGGTTATTTAAAAATAAATATTTTATTCTATTTAAAATACTTTAAACTTTTATATAAGTAATAGCTACTTTTAAAAGAATAGCTAGATTATTTTAAATTATATAATTATACTTTTAATATTATTAAAAAGGTAAGTTTACTATTAGTAGATAATTTTAACTTAAAATTAAAATTAAATTATTAGAATCTTTTAAAAGTAATAATCTTAATTAATTAAATATAATAATTAATTATTTTAATTATATAAACTTTAGTAACTACTAATAAAAATAATAAAGCTTTTTATAAGTAAATAATTAAGTATTTCTATCTTATAATATTTATTAGTAGTTTTAAAGATAAGTATTAAGCCAAGCCCTATATATAATTATATTAAATATAATTATTACTAGGCTATATAAAAGTATATATTTAAATTTAGAACTTTTATAAAATAAAATATAATACCTTTATACTCTTATTATAAAAGGTATTAAAAGATATCTAGCTATTTCTTACTAAGAAAACTACTTATTCCTATTTAATATAAGAATATAAGACCTCTTTTAAAGCTAAAAATAGATATATATAATTAATAGGTTCCTTATAAGGGTATATAATATTACTCTTATAACTTGCTAACCTTTCTACCTAGCTAATAGTAGTAATAATTAAATAGAAGGTTTTAATAGTAACCCTAAATAGCTAACTAATTAATTTTTAATAAAATATTAATCTCTTATATAAGCTTAATTAATAAAGTGGAAGGCCTTATAAAGCTAGTTAGTAATAGAGTTAGGAGAAAGCTTATATATATACTTTTTTTAAAAATTTATAACTTTACTATTTAAATAGAATTAGATAATCCTTAAAAAAAGA